>JAOBRB020055954.1:0-14980 GCA_027575285.2 Zoanthus pulchellus | reverse complement strand
GTTTGTTTCAAGTAAAAGCCGAGTTCCAAATTAAGCCTTTCCCTACTACACCGCCCTCAACCGCCAGTAGAATATAGTACTAAGTTAACAAATTCAATCTTTCTTAAACAAGAAAACATGTTGTCCACCTCCAGATATCACACAAGTTTGCTCATAAGAAAGCTGAAAGCCTAATAAAAACACACTTTTATCTTTAGAAATGTTGCTAAAGCGACCTTCATGAGTACTTCTTCAAAGTCACTTTCAACATAATAATCACAAACAGCCACTTATTATGTTCAGTACTACAGGAGCTAAAAGCGAAATTGCTGGCCAGCTAGCTAGCTAGCCAGCCCACGAAATCAACTTTGCTCACGGTATTATCTTGCGCCCTAGGAAGCCCATTCATCTAGAGACAGTTATACACATATTTCTGTGGCATTTAGTAAGACCACTTGCATTGATTACCACTCCAAATACCTTCTCTATTTACTGACTTTAAGAACAAAAAGTTTATATATTTTGTCAGTGGATAAATTGAGATAGGAAACAATAAATATATATCAAAAATTTCTGTCAGATGTGCATGTACTGTATATAAATTTCAACCCAAGTCCTGATCCACACAAAGTAAATGTTTTAAGGTTCTAAGAGCTAAATTCTCATTCTAATCAGAAAAGCCACATCTAATATAACTTGGGCAAGTTCAAGGAATGTGGAGAGTTGCTAAACTCAAAAAGATTCTCACTTTAGATGAAAGGAATGATTTATCGGAGTTGTGTAAGATTAGTGATGTTACATTGTAGTGGGACATGGTGTTTGAGGGAAAATGAGATGGAAATTTTGAGAAGGACTGAGAGAGCAATGTGTGGTGCAAAACTAATAGAGAAAAAGAAGACAAGGGACCTAATGGAGATGATGGGATTGAAGGAAAATTATAAGTGGTTCAGATGGCAAAAGCAACTGGAGTGAGATGGTATGGGCTTGTGTTAAGGAGGGAAGATAGGCATGTTTTAAGAAAAGCACTGGAGTTGAAAGTGAAGGGGAAGAGGAAGTGAGGATGACCAAGGAAGAGAAGGAAAATTCAAGTGGAGAAGGAGAGCAAGAGTGTTGGTTTGAAGGAGGATGCAATGAATCAACCAAGATGGAGAGTGGTAGTTTGAGAGATTGCTGCAAGAGTGGTGTAAATCCGGCCACCTCCATTTACAGGAATAAACCCGGATCAAAATTGGATTGATTGATAATAATATATGAATAATTAAGCTTGAATAATAAATAAATCCCTACCGCTCCATTCATGGATCCAATAGCCTGTTTAGCAGAGTCTTCATGGTCAAACTTTATAAAAGCATATCCTTTGGATCTTCCAGTCTCTTGATCACGAACTATGATGACTATAATAAGAAAACATCTATGTGACTTTCTTTCTGAAGAATATTTAAAAGAAATATTGAAATAATATTCTTTATGCCTCAATTTTGGCTGCCTAATAAAGTTGAACAATTATCAAGACAAAAATACTAAATGAATACTTTTCTAACTTTTATTTAAAATTCATTGCAAATATAAAAAGTAGTGTTGATACAGGACAAAATATAAAGACTGTATGACAAATTATTGAAAGCTCAAAGTTTTTAGAAATTGAATTTTCATGGCTTAACCAATAACAAAATCTGTTACTTCAAGAACTAAACTTTATATTTTGATCTAATATCTGACAAAATTCTTTGAATCTTAATCAAAAAGATTGATTTGCCACCTACACAAGCACTCTGAATTGAATAATTTGCTACATTAAAAATGCAGAACATTTTACACCAAACACAACTAGTGTTCTTTTCTTAGTAAAATGCACAGACTGAGACAATGCAGCAAAACACCACTCTACATATACCTCGTCTTGCACCTGGAACATTCTACAGGAGCCTGTAACTAGGTTTGTGTTTATCATCCACCATGATGCACTTTGGCCATGGGAGAAAAACAAGTTTAAGAGTTGCTTGTCCTTTGTGTTTTTCCTTCAAAACTGTTTGAAATTAGAAAGAAAATAATGAAACAAATTTTTAAAACGTTTTGATGAAACCATGAAAATGCTTCAGATTTATTTGCTTTTGCAAACAGACAATTTCTCCTGCAAACAGATTCACTAAACAAGATCTTGCTCTTTTCACTTTAACTTGGTTTTGGGTTTAATTGACCAAAAGTTAAACTAATAGAAATAATTCACATGGTTTGTTTAGCATAATCTTTGAAACTCATCTTTGCTGTAAAATTCCTTTGTACTTCCAAACATCATTCGAAATCTAAATGACTGTCTATTTTCTACTGGCTTCTTAATGGCCGATCCTCCGTTTAGTTACATTTTAGGCCCGATCATAATCAATCATCAATGATCTTCAATTACTATCCACCACATTTTCTTGTTACCCAGTAACAGTTACCCCACTATTATCACTGGATTTCTTTGCATGGTCAAACCACCTCAATCTGCCCCTTTAAAAGCAGTTCTGAATGCCAACAAAGCCCAAAGTCTCCCTCAGTTCTGAAGGTTACCTACGGTACATATGCTTCAAGGATCATTACACATTCAACTTATAATTCTAGTATCATTGCACCCCAACCCCATTAGTTTCCTTATCATACATCATTACTCAAAAGAGGCCTAATGTTATAACAAAAGCTTAAGTCAAAAACAACAACAAAGTTAACATAACATCATCAGTGCTTGAAATTAGTGGTTGCTTTTGAGAACTAAAATTTTGTTCCTGAAAACAACCAGCTTTGATTTAAATAAAAGTTGCCCAAGAAGAAATTACGAGACAACCCAGAAGTTATAAAAATGAGTCACAAAAATTGCCCCAAATGTAATGTTTATCTTCTAATACTGAAAGACGGATCCACAACAAGTCTTAAAGCAAAAGAAATGAAAGGCTGTGATAATTAATTGAATGCTGTTCATTCGATTCACTAAGCTACAATAAGCTTCTCAAGATGTAATCAAAGCCAGATCTCGTTGAAATCTTTTGGCACACACATATTTGTGGGATGAATGCTAACAGATCTTTCAAGAATCGTCATAAGCAGCCATACTTGTGAGCTACAGCAAAAACTGAATGCCTTAACTAATAAGCTTTACCATCACTATATTTCATTAGAATAATTAATGCCATTTTTTCCACCAATGGACACCATTTTGCCAGCATATGCTACAGTTTTGCAACATTGTATGCCTCCGATATACCTGATGTACCATAAGATGATTCAAGGAAACCATTTTTTTACTGTAACTTTATTGCTCTAAATAAATATATACTGTAACTAGGCAAAAATTTATTTTAATAGGTTCCAGTGAGCAACACAAAGAAGACTTTTCCTTCAGTTTGTAGTATTTTTATTAATCTAATCCATTTCGTCCACGCTTGGACTTCATCAGACAGAACAAAATAATAACAAAGCACACCATTTAACTGTCATAAACTAAGGTGGGGAAATGATGTAGCAGTCACAATATCCGTAAATAAAACTTAGTAATGAGTAGGAATGTGCTTTAAACAACTGAGGGTAACCAATTAAAATTTCGGTTAATATGTGATAACAAAATAAAATGTAATTTAATTTAGTTTGGGCCTCCGAAACAATGTATCCACAATTTTAATCTGTTATCCTCAGTAGATTCAAGAAACACAAACATGTTTTCTCAACTGGCGCACCACAGAACCCAATTGAGTGTTATGTTCTAATTGGCTAATGGGTGATTTACTCAATGCCCATTGGTTATATTTTTCACTTGTGAAAAAGCTATACTGGAACCTGATTGGACATATCGTTTTTTTTCACCGTGTGAAATATAAAGAAGAGAGAATTCTATTTGGAAGGTATATAACATGAAATTGGCCTTATATATAATAATAAAAGAAACTATGCAATGAGCTCCATACACCGTCTTTGTCTCTGGTAAGTGGGAATATAACTGCAGGGCTCGACGTTGCGACCTGTGGGATCGCCAATGCGAGTTCATTTGGTCGGCTGGCGACTAACTTTTCACTCATTGTCGCCAGTCTGGACTCCACGATTTCAAGTTATAATTAGTTGCTAGCAACCAAATTTGAAAATTTAGAAGCCAGCTGGCCCCAAGATTTTTTTTCTAAAGTCGAGCCCTGAACTGTCATGAATAAGACAGCCGAGCAAAGACTAAAGGTTGCCAAGGCAGTAGCTAGCACTATAGAGAGCTCTGTGCAAAAAGCAGAAAAAGTCTTGAGTGATTCAGGGAGAAATAAGATTTTATGATGTATTTCTAAAGAGGAAGAATCGACCAGTCACAATGTGCTAACTTTATGACATTAAGTCAGCATAGTGAACAAACAACAGCTTCTTCTGACAAGTTGTATAAAAAGAGAAACATTTTAATACTCAAATCAAATTTTTTAACATGAAACTCTGTATATTCCAATTGCTTTCAAATGCAAAATAAAAGCTGAGATGTTGCACTTTAATTTTTTGTTTTCAAATAGTTATGAGAATGTCAGTTCTTCATCTTTTGTTCTGTGATATCATACTTTAGTCTTGTTGCTCATTGGCAATATAGTGATAGCTTTTTAAAGAAATATAATAAAAATTCTCAAGAAGGTAACGACCATTGACTGCATCTCAGACCTTTACTTATCTGTATTTGAATTTTCCTAAACATTTCCATCAGTCTTTAACAGGTTATGATTGATAAATAATATTTTATTTCTTTAACGCGGGTATTTAACCTTTTCAATCCCAGATTTATTTTTAAGTTCTCCCAACTTGTTCCTATACACTCTATTGAACAAGTTTATAAGAATTTTAATCTTAATCTTCTGAAGTTTGCTTTGCTTGATCAACTCTCAGTTTCTCATTGACAAATGTTTTATTTTGTATGTGTTATGTTAGGAGAAGTTGGGTGTTGATAACCGATAAGGACTTAAAGGGTTAACATATGGTGGCCTTCCAATAGCTTTTATGTGGCAAGGCCAAGATACAGGAGATTTCTGAATCATAGTGTGTGAGCAGCAATCAATACATACTGTATTTCGTATTTTTAAGTTCACGCTTACATTCTTTCAATTGTTCTCAGGAATTTCAAGCTATACATGCTAATTAAGTACACCTCAAAAATAAATGTTAACTTTTTCTTTTAAAATAGTATTTCTTACTTGTTATCCAACCAAACAATTATATTTTACTTTGATTGTCTCAAACTCACAGCAGCTTAATTTCTATTAGAAATTTCTAGTATTAGCAATGCATTATTCATCTGACACCAAATTAGTGGAAAGTGAAAGTAAAAACATCTCTTAATATATTTCCCATAGGGTAAACAATTTTTTTGTCTTTTGACAAGTTGCTTTAGTGGATAAATTCAAAAGAATTTCACTACTCTAAAGTCTGCAGTTTCATTTAAAATTACAAATCGATGTGTCAGTGTGTAAATTTTTCAAACTATTTAATTCTGTACAGCAGACTAGATGTTATTTCTATGCAAAAGGAAAGGTATTGGGATAAAAAAAAACTAACGATGCATGTAAAAGGTTTGCTGGAAAATTTGAACTTCTTTCGGTGATGCAACACATCAGACATTTCCATTCTTCGGGATAAAACCTTTATTCCACAGAAACACACGTGCGCGCTGAATCAGATCCGGCTTTGAACATACAAAAGGCTTATTTAATATTCTAATTGCGCTTAAATATGTTACAAAAATATGAAACCAACCTTCTTGGATGTTTCCACAATGAACAAACTGTGATCGTAGAGTATCTTCGCTCGTGCTATAGTTGATTCCTCCGACATAAATCTTTGTTGGTTCGCTCTCAGGGTACGACATATTGACTTGACTGACTTTAAATTGTTCTCTACAAAGAATAATGCGTTATGGTAATTTAAACATAAGGTTAAAGAAATTTTTGCAATCTTGGAAGTTATTCAAGGGAAAAAGATTCCTCGAAATAGTATTTTAAAGTCAAAGAATCACAGAGGCATTCAACACAAAACCTACCTTTCAATGCACACGGAAAAAGTATGACTTCTGCGCATGTCAAGTGAAACGATAATTTTTAGCCGAGAGGGCCTGAGTAAAGCAAGCTTCCTGTTGCGCAATGTTCAGCATTCAGATCAGAGCTGTATTGTTGTTCAAATTCTCGTTTCTGCAAGCTTTTTAGCCATGGCCAACGTAATCAAATTATTGGCTCCATGTTCATTATTACTAGGGCTACCTTTGGTTAATCTATCTCTCTATCTATCATTTCACGTTTAGGAAGTTTACCCAGAAGTCATTGCATTTAGCTTTGCTGAAAAGGCTTTTGATCAAAACTCCAAAAGCTTTCGAACGAAGCTTTGTTGAGACTGGGAAGAGTTTCAAACTGTTTTTCAAGTTTTCTAAAAAATGCCTTAATTCCAATGAACTTCTCGCTCCGACGGTCAAAGTATACACAAATTAGTAATGAAAATGTAAATTCTACACAGTAATAAAGAGAATAGTTACTGACGTTTCGGACTAACGTACCTAACGTCAGTAACTATTCTCTTTATTACTGTGTAGAATTTACATTTTCATTACTAAATTGTTTCTTTAGAAACACCAACGCAGCTCAAATTAGTTTACCGCTAGTTATTTTTCTACTCACAAATTAATGATAGACATGGCAATTGTTTGAGTCAACTCAAACAAAAATACACGCTTCATATTCGTGTAAATTCAATACGGGACGTGTTTCTAGAGCTATTTTGCGACTTCGAAATGGGATTATTTTTCCTTGCAATTACCGCAAGTTTTGTACAAAAACTGGAAAGATTGTTGTGCTTTTACAACGAAAACAATTACGGTGAGCTGTTTATGTCACACGTGTATGTTGTTGGAGAGCTGCCAAATCAAAGGTGGATCCAGGGGGAGGGTCGGGGGTTGTGACTCCCCTGTCATTCCTGAGGTCAATTATCAAATTAAGTTTTCCAAAAAGATTAAATATTTTTCTCCTGATGGAAGGTAAGAATGTGACCGGGATTCTCTTACTCACAAAATTTTCGCCTGAGACCCCCCTTTCGAAAAATCCCTGGATCTGCCCTTGCAAATATTGCATAATAGTCTTTGTCGCAATGTCAAATTCGAATTGCTCTCAACATCATTCTTCCTGCTAACATCTGTTATCTTTTATTCGAGTTGTAAAAGGCTAGATCTATAAAACTTTGCAATATCTTTGTAAACTTCATGTTTTCAAACTCTGAAAAGCTGCAGTCTAGACATTACACACTTTAAGTTTATTTTTGTATTATTTCATTATTTTTCTTAGCGTTTTACTTTTTTACAACCCAAATATATGTAACATTTACTTTTTTTAGTTTAACTCAAACATAAAGTTAAATTCCATAGAAGAAAGAACTAAACAAAATAAATACGGTTTTAAAGTGCATATGAAGGAAAATTTTTTTTTCGCTAGTTCAAAAGTAGGTTACTTTTAGCTTCAATTTCTGAAAAAAATTTAGAAATCTGACTATTATTTATTTTTTTATAAGCGCTCAAAGTTGCAAATTCTAAGTCTTGGACCAGTAATTCGGAGTCTAGGATAATAAGAGATAATTATTAGCCATATAATAAACATCTCACAGCGTTCGTTCTGTACTGGCGACCTCGGTCAAGATTCTCCCATACAGACCTCCCGCTCGGTTAATAAGAGCTAATTATTAAGGCAATCTCCAGTTCGATTCTTTGGATCTTTTAGCGAAGCTAAATCCTTTTACGAGCCTAATGGCCCATGGGCCCGACGCTTATCTCCGTATTCTGTAAATGTTAGAAAAGAAATACTACTAAAAATGTTGCCTGAACTGAGGAAACTCGCGGCCAAGGATTAAAATGCATCTGTCAACTCTTAAATGCGAGGACCAGGATTTAACTTGACAATCCTACGGGAAGGATCTTAACATATATTGATCAAGATTTTGAGGGTTGGGTTAAATACTAGGAGACAACACAAAGACGAGATAATGCAAGGTGTATGAACCAAGTCCAGGTTTTATTAACACCGCGCAGTTGCTACTTTGAGGCACTTCTTGGCTAAAATTCTGATATAGTATTTTCCTGACAGATTTAATGTTCACATTTGAAAATCTTAGTAATTGCTTAAAGGGAACAGTGATGAGCACTACCGTTTTTTTTGCAACAAGAAAGTTCCACTATTTTAATCACCTTAAAACGAATGTTTGTTCAGGAACTGAAGTCAGTTACACAACACTTCATCTTCCTTAAAAAATCATAACCCCTAAAATAACTGATGTACTCAAGTTGAGTTAACTTCTTGTAAACATGCACTAACTTCCAAATATTGACATGTGATATAAAATTTCATTGGTCCAGTTGCCCCTAAGTTAGGTTTTTCAGCAAGGGGAGGTGAAGGATTGCTTTTATACCAAACTGGGGCATGTATTCCACAATCATATACTTTGATAACTAAACATAAGTTTTAAGATAACCCACTAACCGTGCAGTCACATAATTCCTTCGTTCTGATTGGCTAGCCGCTTGTGGTTTAATTGTTAGTTATCTAATAATAGTCTAAAACAATACAGGAAGAAAAATAGTTATTAACGTCTCAGTTATTTATCGCTTGCGGTATATCTACTCATACAGATATGATCTTGTGACCTATCGCATTATGATAAAAGCTGTTTATGTAACAGTAATTTCTCGCTTGTTCACCTCCCCCTAATAGTAGGTTTATAACGCAAGAATTGAACCTTTCCACCTGATGCAATACCGGCCAACAGAACGTTTAGTCTTTCAGTTCACGAACTAATGAGCGAATCTTGATGTCTCTTGATTTCAAGAGCCCCAATTTTTAATCGGATTACCAAAACGTGGTCTTACAAAACGTTTACAAAATATCCTTCATTTAGACTTCAGACTGATATCTTAAAAGTATTGCAATTTCAAAAAAGAAATGTATAGCCTATAATGGTTTTGTCAACCAGATGCTTGAGTTTTAAGGAACACTGACATCTTCTTAGCAGCTCCACGGATTTTTATCAATTTGTTTACTATTTGATGTTGAATGGTAACGAGGCATTTTACAAAGAATGTTATCACTAATTAAGCCATCGACTCATAGCCAATTTGTCATCAAGGTTTAACAGTTAAGTAGTAATTAAATTAAAAGACTTATAGCCTAGTTTCACAATTATTGCTTGCACTTCCACTTTTTTGGTGAACTTCAAAATTAAAGTGACTTTCGTGAACCTTTTTCCTATTACAGGCACACTTTGTAAATTTCGAAAGGTCGTCAAGCCTGAGATTTAATAATATGAAACTTTATTACATGGCAAGCCAAATTTCTAGCGTCAATAACCAAATCTTGCGCGCTGATTGGCTGAAAATCGGTCCATACAGGACCGGGAAGTTATTGGACCGATTTCTAGCTAACGAGAGCGCGCGTTTGTTTTCTATTACTAATCTAAAGCTGACGCTACGCTCGGTCTGTACAGTGAAAGACTTTGGGGAAATATCTTCATAGACAGACCTCGCACTCGCTTATTACGATATTTATCTTCTACGAAATTAAACCCAGTTTAGGCAAACCAAAGTTTGGATTTCTGGTCAGTTCTACAGGTCCTAGTTGTTAAAAAGATAAATTTTTGTTCAATTGGTGATTACATAGCAGGTCACTGAGATATTAAAACATGCTAACAACCAATACAGTAATCTCCAAACCATTAGCCACTTTCCCTACAAAACTGTATAAAACGTTTACTATTGGGCTAACTCTAACCCATTCTTAACAACTGGACCCTTAAATGATTGCAATTTTTTATGTACCAAGAAAAAAATCTTAAACACACGGTAAATGACTCTACCAAATGTTTTTCTTCTAAAAGGTTGTCCTCAACCCTTTCAGTTTCAAATACAACCTTCACGCAACACTCTGTTTACTAAATGACGCGAAATTAATAGATGCAAATAAAACTGCAAAGAACAGGTAGAAATTACATGTACCCATCCAATTACTCATATCTGCCATATATTTTAAAGTTATGATAATAGTTATTCAGAAATGTTTGAAACTGAAAGGATTAAAGGGAATAGTTATAATATTGTGGATTTCAATAAAAGTCATTTTTCTTCTTTGTAAAGCTTCTCCTTTGTCATTTCAATAGTTTTATAATTAACTAAGGTGGTAAGTGTGTCGTTGGTTGTATGTATTTATGTTTCATGCCGTCGTTTGTACTTCCCGATGCTTGACACTGGCTGAGTTTTGTGTATTGTCCTTGCTTTTTGTGTGTAAGATTCTCAAAGGAAACAACTGTTATAAGTCTAAGTATTTAAAGTAAGCTCAGCCAGCAACAGAAGAAGGGTTACCACTGAAGTACAGTGTTTAACAGTCTCAATGCTAGTGTTTGCTTGCAGGTCTGGGCTCGGTGATATTCATTCACAATCCCCTTGATCCCCGTCCCTATCATCCTGGTCTCTGTCATGATCAGCACCATCACTCATTTGGTCATAAAGTTTACCTGTTAGAAGAAGAGAAAAGCTTGCTGAATGGTGTTTAGTCATTTTATGTAGCTATGAATGTTGTTATTCATCCAATCGTGACCACTCGAGTTGTCTCACAAACAACTATAAATTAAATATGATATTTAAAAATACTATAGCTGTAGTCAGGCATGATAATAAGAAATAAAAAATTGTTGTCACTGACTAAAAAACTTTGTGTGGACGTTTCGGTTAAAAATACTATAACCTTAAGATCATTGACCACTGTTCCCAATGGTCAAAGAGATTGTTCTTTGAAGCGTGGCATTCACTTCGCGAACCTAATGCCATTAATGAACACATCTGCATTCCTGACATTTACAAGGCCTTGGGTAATCCCAAGTGACGTTTCTGCGGTTCTTTTAAAGCATTCATTTGCATTCGTAAGCCATTTTAATTGCTGAAGAAGGTTATAGTATTTTTAAGCGAAACGTCCACACAAAGTTTTTTAGTCAGTGACAACAATTTTTTATTTCTTATTAAATATGATATTTGATTAGTAATTCAACCGAGTCTGTACATGCACGAACCCTTTCTTGTTTAGAAGTGGGTTTTCCTTCCTTTAGTCTCTCTCTGTACCAATGTAATGAATTCCTTCCAGCGATACGATAGAAGTACCACCCAAAACTTCTACACTCTATATATTGAGCAAATTACCTGTACCAACTAAAAGACTAACTGAACGACAAAGAGTAAATATTTGTCACCAATTAGTCATCGAAATGTATCAATTGAAACAATTTTTTTCTTACCAATAATATCCCGCATACGGCTCCAGCCTCGTTTAGGAACTGTTATAGATGTTCTATAGTTTGCAGTAACCTACATATCACGAGAAATGATAACAGATGGTAAGCCACATAAATTAGACTTTCACCTTTACACTGAAAAGCCTCATGAAGGAAAAGGAGAAATACTTAACAAGTTTTTTGCTTTCCTGGATATGCTTTCAAAATCTCTCAAGGAAATATATATTCGACTTACCCATGGTAGGTATTAAATTGAGGGCCTTTCCCAGGTAAAAGAGCATATAATAAACTTTCTATTGTTGGTATTTAAGATCTTTTCACAATGTGAGAGGGATATACTTTCGTTGCTTTTCCAGGCTATATTATGATTATCAAACTTATAATTATCATTATCGTTGTTACTTTTTAGAAATTCTAAGATGGATAGAAGAGGTATGAGAATGGATATCTCACAAGGGTATACTGTTTGTGATTTTAAGATTCCCTTACAAGGGTAGAGGGGATAAACCTAACTTCCTATTGCTCCACTTGCTAATAATTCAATTCCCTCAAATAGTTAGACCGTTGGTAAGTATGTTATTTTATATTGAAGAAAACTATGGATCTTGTTCTTGAAAAATATTGTCTGAACTTGTAAATTAATAAATTTACTGATTTTAAAATCTTTAATTACATTGTAAAAATTTGTTTAACACATGTGGACACTAAATGTACTATACCTCTGATATACGCATGAAAGTCCCTCTTGGATTCCGGCCAACATCAAAGTAGAACCTCTTCTGCTCAACGCGAAGCTCACATGACTCAGGAAGGTCTCCTGTTGGCTCTTCTAAACCCACAAAGAAATTCACTTTTTTATATCATGTCATTTTTGCAGACAGAACAAAACAAAAGTTGTTATAAAATAAAATAAACCACTGGATGGATAAACATGTTCATTAACAACAAAGGCTGGTTCTGTATAAACTAATTGATACATTAAAAATAGAAATTTCCTTTGATCTGTTAAAAGCAATAAGTCTATTTAAAAAGCACCTTGCTTAATTACATCATCATCATATTTCAAGAAACCAAGCTTGGAGTACTCAAATTTTAGTTGTAAAGATTCAAAGGTTTAAAGCTAACAGCAGTCTGCTAGTTAGACACTCTTATGGTCAAAAGCACACTATGGTAAGCAATAAAAACCATGGAACACAGATCTATAATAAAAAAAATGAGGTAGGTGTCATCGTCTATTTGAAGGTCCTTAGCTTGTATCTCAGTACTGAAAAATCATCATTGAACAGCAAAAATAATGCAATAATCAAAATACAAGCCTAAATACAACAAATAACTGAAACAGACAAGTATAAACAGATAATTGTTTTAAATAAACTTAGTCAAGTATGAATGAATTAAAAGAACAATGATTATCCTTTTGTAAAAATTGGAAAACAATTTACCATAACTTCTATCCCCAAAATATATAAATAATAATAAATAATTACAGTATTTATATAGCGCTTATCCTAAAGCTCTGCGCAAACCACGTTTGCCATGAGAACCAGCGACTGCTGGGAGCTAACCTGCAATAGATTAGTGTCCCGTTCAGGGGGAACCAAAGACTCATCTGCTTAACAATACAGAAAACGGAAATAAGCGCTGACCCCATGAGCCACTAGGCTCATAAAAGGATTTAGCTTAGCTTTTTATCCTAAAGATCTAAGTGCTTTACAAATAAATACAGGTTTTAATAGTTTGAAGGTCTTAGAAAGTCCAATGAGTGGCTCACATGTTATGGGACAAATGGGCTGTGAATAAGAAGTGCCCTGGATCACCACCCTGATCTTTGCGGGAGGTGTGTTTTTTTAAAAGTCCCATGACAGAAAGATCGAGAGACTGGGCCTAAAGTTTAATGTCCTTATCCAAGACTAACCTTCATCAGCTGCTTCTGTTCCTGACCCCCCTTCATCAGAACCATACTCATCAAGGGTTTCTGACAGGGCATTTCTGATATCTACAATTCCTTGGGCTGGAATGGCAATCTGGTTGCGATTACGCCTGTCCCGGGTGTAACCACCCATGCGTGTCTCACTTATCTACAAAACGTAGAAAGTACATGATTAAGAAATATTCATTTGTTATTTTGTGAAACCAAACAGTAAACACAATCTGTGGTCAAAAGTATATTTATAAGTTTAAAAAAATAACTATTAAGGAAAAGAATTATTTACAGAAAGGACACCAAATATTGGACTAAAACATCATCTTTACTTAAATAATTAAAGAATAAGGAAATTTGCAAACACAGTAATTGATAAAGCTGCAAAATTTAGGTACTGAAACTTTATCACTTACCCTTAAAAATCTCCCACGATTATTTTCTCTGAGGTCAAGAAAGTATCGTTTGTTTCCACTCATAATCTTTTCACTATGAACAATTAATCAACAAACAAATGAGGCTAAACTAATTATACACTTGTATGATAAGTTACAATCCTTTACGCTATTAAATAGCTCAGTGACCATAGTTTGTGTTCAATTAATGTGAGAGGTGGTTCAATGAGTGAGATGTTGTATGCGGATGACTTAGTTTTGACGAGCGAAACGATGGAGGGACTGAGAGAGGAGTTCTGGAAATGTAAGGAGATATCAGAGAGCAAGGGGTTGAAGCAGAACCTCGGAAAGGCAAAAGTGTTAGTGAGTGGTGCATAATGTGAGAAGAGTGTATAAGTGAAATAGATCCATGTGGCATTTGTAGGAAGCGAGTAATGGCAAACTCAGTGTTGTGTTTGAAATGTGGAAAATGTGGGAGATGTGCGAAAGTAGAGACAGTATTTAGTAAAGAGAGTGACCGTGAGGCTAGGGAAAGATTCTGTGTTTGGAAGATACAACAATCAGGTTAATGGTTTGTGATACCTGTGGAGGAGTTGTGTGAAGCGGTAGAATCGTTGAGAGGTTTCTGCTATTTGGGACATAGAGTGAATGCAAGTGGTGGGGTGAAGTTCAAGGAATGTGGAGAGTTGCTTAACTCAAAAAGGTTCTTGCTGCAGATGAAAGGAATGATTTATCAGAGTTGAGTGAGATCAGCGATGTTATGGGAGTGAGACATGGTGTTTGAGGGAGAATGAGATGGCAATTTTGAGAAGAACTGAGAGAGTGATAATGAGAGCAATGTGTGGTGCGAAACTGGTGGAAAGAAGGAGGACAGAAAACCTAATAGAGATGTTGGGATTGAAGTAAACAGTGGTTAAGATGGCGAAGGTGAATGGAGTGAGATGGTATGGGCATGTGTTAAGGAGGGATGATGAGCATGTTTTGAAGAAGGCATTGGAGTTTAAAGTGAGGGAAAGAGAAAGCGAGGATGACCAAGGAGTAAGATGGAGAGTGGGAGTAGGAGAGATTGCTGGCAGAGTGGGGCAAATCCGGCTACCCTCATTTACGGGGATAAAACCAGATCAAAACTGGAGTGCTGATGATGATGATCATCAATCCAGTATTGATCCGGTTTTATCCCTGTAAACGAGGGTGGCCGGATTTACCTCACTCTACCAGCAATCTCTCCCACACCCATTCTCCACCTGCGATCTTCATGTCTTCCTTGGTCGTCCTCGCTTCCTTTTTCCCTTCACTTCAAACTCCAATGCATTCTTCAAAACATGCCCATCATCCCTCCTTAACACATGCCCATACCATCTCACTCCATTTGCCTTTGCCATCTGAACCACTGTTT
>JAOBRB020055953.1:0-24756 GCA_027575285.2 Zoanthus pulchellus | reverse complement strand
AAAGAATTGTTAGAAACGTCATGCATAATAGTGCAAACTGACTTGCAGTATTGAAAGTTAAGCGGGAGGATATTATAGTGAATAAATAATGGGATCGCATGAGATCTGTATGGAGCAAAGTGTATTAAACGAAGAGCACGTTTTTGCAAGATTATTAATTTGTCTAGGTTTGTTTGAGCAGCTTGGCCCCATACAGCAATACCATAAGTTATGTAGGGCTGGATCAAAGACCGATATATGCTTAGTAAGGTATCAGTGGGAACGAAGTGTCTCAATCTTGAGATAATTCCAAGAGATTTGCTGATCTTTGAGGAGATAGATAATATATGTTGCTTCCAAGTGAGGTTTGAAGTATACTGTCATTAAACATTTTACTCTTTCAGCTCAGATGATAATGAGAGGGGGCGTCTATTAGAAGCAGCGGTCAGCGGTTATAGTATCCTGCGAAATGGTAGGTTGAATTTTAATTACTTTAGGCGGCCAAATCTGTTTCATTAGATAAGATTATGTCATCCGTACTGGATTTCCAACGGTTATTCTAGATCTGAACTACCATTAGAGTATGACAAGGGATGCAACTTTGCTGACGCCTGTTAAATTGAGTCACCCTCAGAAAACGGCCAAAATATCCCATTTCTACGCATCGTAACACAATCATTTAAGACGTTTGATTACATTCGTTCCAAAAATTGTCGTGATCCAACATATTTTACTCCCTTTTCTTTACATTGGAAAATTGTAATCGAACTAATTTTTGATTTCTTCTTACAATCGGGACAAATATAAGCGTTCACAGTTTTCTGCTCTCAAAATTCAAGGAGGGCAGAACAAAAACTCTTAGAAAGAAGAAAAGTGCTAACCACATGTGTTTTATCTTTGTCGTCGCCACTTGTTGTTCCAATCCTTGTTGCTTTAAGTCCTCTACACAACTGGCACGATTATTTGTGATCGCAAATCGTCTCCGAGTCCTGTCTCTCCTTTCAACTTTTTGTAGACAACTTAGAAGATTATTTGATTCTTTAGCTTTAAGTATAGTTTTGATTCGTGTTTTGTTGGGTTATTGAATTACTTATCCATCACATTAAGCAAAACAGAAAACACTTTAAATTAATTTACATTTTTCAAATTTTTGTATTGAAGGAATTTCAAGCGGGGACGTGCAAAGTGACGAGTGTGATGGGACTGGCTGCGTTTTGGAAGAAAATGTAAAACATCGCTCAAAAAGGAAGAAGAAAAAGAAAAAAAGAAAGAAAGAACGAAAGAACGAGATAAAGAATAAAGAACTCAAGAAAGAAAAACAACAAAAGCAAGTATTATTGGTTCAAGGTTAAACGTGGTGTATACTACTCACCCAAATTAGAAATTGTGTAGAGGATGTTGTTACCCAGGACTCAGAGTTCAGTCAACTGGCGCGGTATCCGAATGATATTTCTAACACCGTTGATGTTAGCGGGTAATCACCTCTATGTGAGTGCCTAGAATGCTACTGCCAGTGTATTTTTAAACATGCAGAAAAGAAACAAAACAGACGAACAATTCTGTAGCAAAGTTTATCCCCCATTGTTTTTATGAAAATTGAAAATTGACAATTTAAAACCTTGAGATTTTACTCGTTCTCGTACAGTTTTGAAACACTCTTATCTTTGGCCGTCTCAGTTTTATAAGAAACCACACAAACAGCAGTGATGAATATTGAAGATGAACGCATAGTTAAAATTCTTTTTACTCAGTAACGTTTCGTATGCTACTACATACTATTAGATAATCAGAAGTGACGATTAATAGTACAGAATTTGAATTGTAGTTTTACACATACAGGTATACTAACTTATTAATTATTTAGAATTACAAAAGAAGGGCATTACAAATGAATTAAAATATATATACCGCTGTTTGTGTGTAGTTTCTCTTTTGCACGCCATTGTGTTCATTTATTAACTGACAATTTAATACCTTGAGTTTTTACTTGTTCTCGTGTAGTTTTGTAATAACTTGACGATACATAAGTTTCATTGTTATGAAATAAGTTGGTTAGAGCTTGCGTTTTGATTGGTCAACTGTTGTATTTCCATAGCTCTATGAAATGATTTGCACAGTACGTGCGCTGTGATTGGTCCACGGGTGTATTTCCATAGCTCTATGAAATGATTTGCACAGTACGTGCGCTTTGGTCCACAAGTGTATTCCATAGCGCTATGAAGCACGAAAGTGACGTAACCGATATGGTTGGTTGTCCTGAAATTGTGATAGTTTACAGTTTACCATTCACACGTGCTATGTTTATCATCTTTCTCTTTGTTAATCAGAGAATAATCATTGTGTAAAAGAAATAAAATATATGTTCTCAAAATATGTGCACCTATTCAGCGCAAATAGTGTAAGGATTTTTGAGCAATATGTTCACCTATTCAGCGCAAATAGTCTAAGGATTTTTGAGCAATATGTGCACCTATTCAGCGCAATCAGCGCAAATAGTGTAAGGATTTTTGAGCAGGTGAAAAGGGTCCACTTCTTCTCGGGTTTTCACTGACACTGATCTGCTCTCGAACTTTCCCAAACGTAACCCTTAATTTTTACCAGGCTATGAAGGTATGGAGACAACGTTTTTTATTGGGCTACCTGTGCTACCAGGCAAAATGTCTATCCCACAATTCCTTGCATCGGCAGCTGTGTTTTTAGGAGATGAAGGACCTGGAACAAAAGGTTGCTCAAGTGAACGCTTCTAGAGCATCTTGTTTATTTATTATTGAGGATATATAATGAACTTACGAGTTCTTGGAGAGGAGAAGAATTTATTTTATTTACAAAATATTTTTTTGAAAAAACCGTTTTCGTAGAAGTCTTTTTCTCTGCTGATTGACACTCTTCATAATTATATACACATCTAAATAACAAACCGTAAAACCTCGAAAATAAGCTCACGGGTTTTTTAACTTTTTAAGGAGTTTGGATTGGCTTGCTTTTGAGACTATATTTGCAAGGTGTAATCAAATCTTAGGTATTCTCTAAATTCATTCCAATATTACGATTACACAGGAATAAGGCCGACTGTGGCCGGGTTTTCTATTGTAAAGAGTTAATATTTTTTCATTAAACATTGCTAAAAGAATAAAAGTTAGCCTTTGCGTTCTGAAGTTTTCCAGAAAGGTTACTCGACAATTTAAACTGATCAGGTCTCTTTTTAACACGTTAACTGGTTTGAATTCTTAAGTGTCGCTGCGAATCAAAGTTTCCTGTATAAGGTTGAGAGAACAGTAAACTATGCGTCATATTTCTGTGAGCGATTTCTTCATTGGTTTTTTCAACAGTTTTAACTGCGCTTATAAACTGGACTGCCTGGCAATCTTTTCTATGCTCAGTTTTACAGTGCCGTCGCTCTCTGTGTTATTTAAAATTGGAATCTCGCACTTGTTGATACGCCTGTTCAGCCATGACATACAAGAGCCAAACAACAGAGATTTGTTCGAGACCTGCCGCCTTCCAACATAAGCCATAGTACACGAAGCTAACAACTCTATAGTTCGGAATAATGACTGAAACACCAACCAAGCCCATGGTTCCGGTTGTGGAAAATCCCCTATATACAGGTTATAAACATGGAAGATTGCGTATAGCTGTAGTGTGACTCCCGAAATCCCTAAAGCTGCCGTGAAATAAGTAATTTTTACAAGTTTTGTTATGTTAGGCCTGAAATCCTTTCCAGAGTTACCATTTCCTTTCCTCATTCCCCGTTTGCTGCTTACTCTTGCTCCTATGCTCTTCATTCGCACCATGTTTTTCTGAGCATATTTTATTACTTTGTATCCGCTGTACACAAAGCTTGTAGATAGAAGAAAGCAAAAGATGATGAAAAATCCTTGGCAGACAAGAGCCAATGAACGCCAGTCCGCATGCGCGAAGATGATTATTTCGGCAATGACAGCAAGAGCAAAATGAACCGAAATGAGACTGGCGATAAGTTTAATGCTTTGAAGTATTCTCGGGTACAGTGTTAGTTTTGTCAACTGAAAAAACATCAGTTGAATTAATGAGAAAGCGGCACTGAGCGATGGAAGACCTGCTCCGAATAAAAGTCTTGTTAATATTGTTGGGCACTTTGATAATATATTGCACTGTTCTGATTCGTATGGGTTGATAAACAAAAACAAGGCTCGAGAGCTCCCTAATATTATAAGAAGAATGTTTATTGCCAGAGAAAGGGGCTGACGTCTTTTATTCTTTCCTGAGCTCATAATTACAATGGACCAAACGGCATAGAGGGCCATCAGTGAAAACAACGTCCCAAGACCTGCCCAGTGAAGGTCCCAGGCCCATTTCCATGTCTTTAAGGCTTCGTCCCATTGAGGTAGGGGCTCGGAGATTGAAAAACCTTGTTTTACGCTTGATTCTTCAGGTTCAGTTGTCGGTTCAGGCTCCGAGGATGGGACGGACTCGGGAGATGTGACAGCGGAGGTCCATGTACTCATTATTCTGTAGCAATGAGAGAAAAGACAAAAAAATAAGCACTTTTTAGCATCAAATATACCAGACGTGATTAAATCAACACCAAGTTGAAATGTTTTTATCATCATCGCTAGTGTTCTTGGGCAAAAGTTATATTAAACAATTCGATTATGCTGTAATATGTTTACGTCATTACTTCATAGCTACTGAGATTTCTTGTTTGTGTAGCAGACAAATATATTTCTCACGAAAGAGGTGATGAATATGGTGCGAAATTGTATCAATGTTATATCGCTGGACAACAACAAGAAGAGATAACTAATCTCTCCACACAAAAACTATTAATTAAAAAAGCAAATGAAAGCTGAAGAAGCAAATTGAACGAAAACCGAAACGAGCCTGCCCTAAGCCATTTTTCAAAGCGCGCGGTTTTTCAAGTGCAGCCGCTCCTTGATGACGTAATCTTCAGTACGTTCATTCATTATCAGTGAAATCTTGTCGTTCGCATTTCAGAAAAGACGAACGATATTTTTGCACGATGAAATGTCGTTCGTACTCCTAATTGGCTGTGTATAGAATCAGTATGATTTTTATTCATTGCGATGTTAGTGGTTAAATCTCAGTGTTTATGTAATTAACCCTTTTTAAGAGAATATTTTTTTCGGTTGAAGCGTTATATTCATCTTTTTTGATCAATTTTAGACTGAAAATATTTTTTATTTTTTTCTTAGTTTCGTAAATATTTACGATATGGAATTTTAATGTCTTTTAAAAATGCAAAGTTATAAAAATTTAACTCTATGGATTAGTGTTAATCATCTTTTGAACAACTGGATCCTGATATATAATAGGAAACAAGAACTTGGATTAAACATTTCATCCTGGGTTAATGCTATAAATCGGTTTTTGAAAAACTGGGCCCTGGTGTATAGTAGGAAACAAGAACTTGGGTTAAACATTTTTATGCCTTCATAGCCTGCTCGAAAACCGAACGAGATCAATAATTCTCTGAAAGATATATTTATTTTTACAACCAACGGCAATAGTAAGGATACAAGTAGAAAAAGAGAATGAATAATAAGATAAATGAATAAACACGTAAATAAACGATAGAAGTAGCATACAGAATATTACATGCATGCATCACTTAAGACAGTAGCACAATGGGGATTCAGTATGCACTCTTATTTTTATAAGCACGTTGAATTTTCGACTAAGGCTGAACTTTCTTAAATATTTTCGGTATATCAGCCTCAAATGTTCTTAAACATGTTCTTAAACTATCTTTACTGATTTTAGACAATATGAATAATACATGTACCGTATGTGGTACTTTTCTGTGTACATCAGTTGATTTGTACATGTACTTTGTACTGTATCGAATTTTAAATACAGTAGCTGGTACGAAAGAAAACATGATGAAAAGTGAAATACCTGTGATGCAAAATTGTTATCTGCAAACCTTTGTCAAGAAGCTTAAGCAAATTTCTCAATAATACTGACTTTTTTTTTTACTGTATGAAAACTATCACCAGCTTGATGACAATTTATATGCGCGGTTTAGCATATACCAACACTACCAAAGCCATGTGGACATACTGTATGGATGATTTCATAATAAATAAATGTTCTTCACCTTTTCTCAGCCTCAGCATGTTCTTAACATGTTCTTAAATTTTTGGCGATTTTCAGCCTCATGTTCTTCAGTAAAAAAATCTTATAAAAAATGTTCTTATAAAAAAAGAGTGTAGCCTATATATTCTTGGAATATTTATGACACGTTACTCAGTCCTATATAAGCTTTTTTAGTAATTATAGGCGTTCCAATATGTTTGGTTTTGTCGTTAACCAAATTTTCTGGAAGAATTCCACGGATTTCCCTTTTCTAAGCTTTCTTCGGTAAATTTTAAGCCTGATATCTACAAGTTTGACTTAAAAAATGTAAAGTGGGGTTATAGTGAACTTTATCGTCTCAAGAAGAACTCTAGTACAATATTTGAGTTAAATTTTAAAATAAATAAATTAGTGATTTGTAAATAGTTCTAATTAATTTTTTTACCAGATCTTTCAAAATTTTTCTTCTCTGCTTTTTTTCGCGTACTTTGTAAGAGGGATGTGAATGTCCAACTCTTAATAATTGTATGTTGTAGGAGAAGTTGATAGAATACAGTGTTAACTTTTCAAATGACAGCAAGTAATCTCGTATATTTTAATAAGCTTTACTGATATTACCTAGAGTAATTTTGTGTTGTCCCTTCATAATCCATTATGCCGTCATATGGGCCTCATTTGCTGGTGTCGGATTAAAACAAATATGGTATTCTTATACTAGTGTAAATATGGGAAATAGTTTATAAAATTGGTGAAGAGTATAGATAATGTATAAAGAGACAGTTTTTCTACCCGATTTTCTATTTGAGCGTGTGTTTGTGATAGACGGTTGACCAACCGCTACTCTATGCTAGCGGGAAGTTGTGGCGCCAAACACGAAAGCCACGGCGTACAAACAAAACACATTTTATCAAACTTCCATTACTTGGATTTATAATGTTAGTAGTAAACCATGTCAGCATCACACTCACAAAAACAACAATGAAAGAATTTTTTGTTGTCGCTTTTAACAATAAAATACCAATTTTGTTCTTAATAGTATTGTATGAAGAGTTTAAGCGATAATTTGATGATAAATACTTCACGTTGGCAAGCTATCAAATTCAAAATTAGATTTATTTTGAGTGTTTTAACTTTAAGAAAAACAATTTAAAAATATCCATTACTGCTGCCTGATTGTTCCGGTAGTAATTTCTTTTCGAAAAGATAAACTGGGAAAATTTGTTAAAAACGCTCAACATCTTCGAATTGAAAGAAAAATCAGTAATTGTAATTGTAAACACAATTACTCGGGAATAAGTCACCTTTACTTTACTCTTTAGTGACAAGTGTCGCTCGATTGGTGCGCGGTTTTATAGAAATAGGAAGAATAGAAACGTAAAATAATGATGGCCTTTTAGCAAATGTATCCATGGACGTTACATGAAAATAAAGCAGTGTTGATTGTTACGAAAAACAGCCTAAATTATTTTATCGTTAGTTAACCTGCCCATGACCTGCCTTTGTCGTAGCTGAACTATTTTGATTCATAGAAGTTGTGTTTTCATACCAAAAACGCCAAAACACTAAAAATGATTAAAAACTTTCAACTATACTATAAAATATTTGCAAACATTTTCAATTTAAACGTCCACAGCTCAGATGTGATCGGTCGTGCAACAACTAACTTGTACCGTTATGAACTACAGCCTACAAATGTCAAAGAAAACAAATTAAAACTTAACATTTCATTGTATTATTTAATATACTTAACTCTAAATGTTTTTGCTGATTATGGACTACAACAGAAGAAAATCTAGAACAGCTTACCAAAATGTTGTCAGAGTAAGTTATGCGTGAGTTTAGGTAAAGAACAGACTAAATTTCTTTCCATTCAAGTGGAAGCACTCACGGTTTGAAAACTCCAGCTTACCTTTAGTGTTGTTTACTATCGAGTTTTTAGAGGCACGTCTGGATTTTTGCTGACCATCGTCTTAAAAAGATGAGTGACTTATTGACAGTAAGGAAAAACACTTGTCACTCCTGCCAAGCTTTTTTAAGTAACTTTCTCAATTGCTTCAATGAAAATCCCTCAAATGGTCACGACGTGTGGTAGCAATACTTCACAAGAATTCGTTCAGCAACAATGGTTTGGTTATCAAATGCAATTTAATGTTTTGTTGCTCTCACGAAACTCCAGCTATGAGATTTGCGCAGTTGTCAGAGTACAATCATAACGTCTCCGAGTATCGTCTTTAATTGGCCACAAACAAAACAAAATATCCCAGTTGTGAGAAATTTTTGCAAGATGCGTTTGAATATGATTAAGGCGTAATCCCGTGCGCGCGGTTTTAATAGAAGTCTACGGATAAGCAAATATTACAAACCAATACTGGAGTTCCGACGTTCCTGTTAATAAAATCAGGAAAAACTTGTTTAAAAAGTAAATGTTCCGTAATCGTATGAGCAGTAAAAACGAGTTTTTACGAACATAAACTCTACGTAATTGATTCATTGCATGATATAGCAGCACTCAAGCTATTGCATGTTTTGAAATTTCAAGAGAACGGAGGTATATTTAAATTTTTAGTTTTTAATAAATCCGGTTTAAAGGATTCTTCGATATTGCCTTCAGCCGATATACAATAGTCAACAAAGATAACAATGCATGTCTTCTAAAAGCACAAACACAATGAAGTAAATATTTTTCTGACCAACAAAACTTTTAAATATTTCAACTCTTTTAGTAACAGTAACAAGTAGCAATTAAGTAAGGTTTTTGTTCCAGCAGATACAAGTTAGAAAACGCGTTAATGTTTGTATAAAGGCTTTCTTTTTTACTTCTCATGGTATTTCTGGTAAAAACCTGTGTGCTTTAAATCTCTTCTTTTGCTCTGCATTACAGGCGCGTTGCGTCCTATAACTGACATACGCACGTGCGTACTTGAAGTGACCAGAAAATCTAAAACGTTTTATTATTTGTTTCTATTGTTAACATTTAACTTGTTTGCTAACAAGATTTTGATGAAAATAGCAGTTTGCACAGCACAAAGAAAGGCGCCTTGCTCCTTGTATATAAGTGATAACTGTACTATAAAAAGCGTCTCCTCAAGGATCCACAACCAAAACAAGTTTTGTTTGCGCCAAGTTTGCTCAAAATAAGGACAAGACGCTTTGTTATTTGCTTGTATTCACACAACTAATTCGAAAAATAAATAAAGAACGCAGTGTGTTTCGCTCAGTTCCTTTCTATTTCTAGATCATATGTACTTGTGCTTACTTGAAAAAGTGACTACGCTACGCCGCTGTCTTATAACAGAATGAATCATCTTTGACAAAATTCCATTGCTCAACCTCTCAAGCTTGGATTCAGCGATAAAAAGTGAAGTGCTTTGCTTTCACAGTTAAGTTTAGAAGTGCAATATACATGCATCCGCCGATATAGATCCAAATAATATATAAATGATTCTAACATTTTGTTACAGTACCTATGGCTATGTCCACTCACGACCAAATCTTAGGCTCAATCATTAATTTAGGGTTCATTCATGTTTTAGTTACACTCGCTTTTCATGTGAAAACATTTAGAGTTTATATCACGGAGGGAATTTTTTTTAAACACCATTCCATCCGGGGCTTGAATAAGTGGTGTATTTTGTCTGTACGGCACCTTTGCTAGCTGGCATGTGTTCGTTAGCAGCGAGGGTACAATTGTTGAAGTCAGGCAATGAAGTATGAGAGAGTTTGGTCAATTATTGAGAAAAGATGACAACGAGTGTGTGAAAAAGGCAAGGAAGTTTTACTATAAAGGCAGAAGAGAAAGAGGAAGGGCGCAGTTGAGTTAGAAAAAATGGTGAGGTGTCGTAAAGTTGTTGTTTACTTAGCCTTCGTAGCAAGCGTTTCCGTTGATTTTTGGCGAAATTTTCTATTTTGGCCGCGCAAATAGGGCAAGAGCAAAAAGAGAGAGGAGGGGGTGAGGCAGGGGAAGGAAGTCTCCTTCCCCTCCCCCACCCTCTTCTTTCGCTTTTTAGCAACGAAAACGCGTGCTATGCAGGCTTGTGTGAACTTTGAGGGTGCAAATGACCGAGTGATGTGGAAATATTGCACCAATAATACATGGAAGGAAGTGAGTATTCCCTTGAAAAAGGGAAAAATCTTGCCCTAAATAAAATGTTGATTTTGATAATGATGATTAACTATCACCTTTTGTAGATCTATTTATTTTATTGAGGGGGAAAAGTGGAAAATCTTTCAGGAAATTATGAGAATCAGAACATAAAATAAATTGTAAGATTTTAAGAAAAGTTCAAAGAGCTCGCTCTTGCCAACGAAAGCGGTAACATTTGGCCTACAGATCCATATATCGCCACCGCGTGATCATGTTCTCGACTGGAACTGAATATCTACAAGAAGAAGCATACAACGAAAATGTACAATAATTGTCTCCCCTTCAAGTCAGTTTTTAAATAGCCATAGTTCTAGTCGACTAGAGTCACGTGGTGTTCCCGAAGGAAAAATTGCATGCACAATTCCAGATCTGACCGGAAAACCGAAAGCTAGTTGTAGTAACAAGAATTCTGATTGGATAGAATGCATTGTTCACTTTTTGTTGAAAGAAAATAAATGAATAACAATTATATGAAATGGCCCCAATGCAGATGAATTAGAAATATATACTAGCAACTAAATTCTACTCACATGTTTTTAAAAAGTAATTTTAAATATTTTATCTGGATACTGATAGAACGCAAGAAGAATTTCAAAAATTCTAAAAATCAAACTGTTTAAAACAATATTAACCAAAAATTCAAATCAGTATCATGAGTCTGGTTGTTTTTGGCATAGAACTGATATTCGTCGGTTACAAAAGCAGCAAAAATGGACGCTCGATGGGTATTGCTCTGTCAAGAGAGTAACTGTTCTACCCGGGACAAATCTGCTCTTTTTCAAAGGGGTCTAAGATTTTCAGTAAATAATCGTCATGATGGCACGCGAAGCTTGGAGCTCAAGTTTGGGTTTTGGGGGTAGAGAGGTGACTTAATTCAATTGTTCCATTTTGCATCAAACTTGTATTTACTACAGCAATGTTGTCACACTTAGTACCTTGCTTTTCAAAATTCTAAGCTCTCGGAATTTCTGTTTACTTTTCATGCCAATCGTTCCGACCCGGAAAACATTCGACTGAGCAAAATGGTCGAAAGGTGGTGCGCCCACCATGACCCTAAAGTTTCAGCAGTCCACCTCGTAAAACTGAAAACTATGAATATTTCATACAGTTTCAGGTTATATACGTTTTTTAAAATTTATATTTTATGATTTGATCTTATCAAATATAATTCTAAATGCTAAGAAGTTTTTATAGGCCTCCAGTCTCCACACACAGGTTTGCTGCTAAGTAAAGATAAACAAGAGAAACTTTGAGCCACAATTGCGAACGTTACTGAAGCAGATACTTCCAAAAAAATAATATTGGGGGGACATCGCCCCCCATAAAAAAATGTTGAAAACCTTAATTATTTACGAATGTGATCCTTGTACCAAAACGTACAAAATATCGGCAGAGAGTCTGCAGGAAATAGCGTCTCAGAGGGGTTAAAAATTAAAAATTTCCCAGGGGAGCATGCTTCCGGAGACCCCTAGTTTTCTGGCGCCTGCGGCGCTCGCTGTCGGATGCCATCGATCGGTGCCCGAAATCTTCACCCCTTACCCCCCCCCCAATCAAAATTTGCTGCCGCGCCGTCCCTGATTATGTTGGTGTCGATGGAATAATCCCGCGGTTGTTCTATTCTCTTAGTGTTTAATATATAAGACCAATAATACAAAATATTTAAACGCTTACAAAACAAACTCAGAAATGCATAGCAATTCTCAGTTATTTCTTTTTTCATCAACTCTTCATGCATAATTTCTACCATGTAATTAATAAAATGTAATTTTAAAATATATAGCGTGTGATGACGTATAGCTTCCAGTCCTGTTCGCGAGGTTGATTTTTTAAAACATGTATTTTTAAACAAATATGCGCAATAAATTATCTGTTGTTGCGTAAAAGTTTGTTTTACGATCCTTAACTTTCGAACATGAAATGACAAGATATACATGCTAATCTAAAAATATTCAACAACTCAGTAAAAGACATGACGATCGCATTCCATGTGAAAATATACAATTAAGCAGAAGACGAACAATCCCAATCTAAGGAAGACCGTGTCGACGAGGGATTAAAATGAGCTAGGATGTTTATTGTTTCAAAATAATAGAATAAAATTCATGCTTGAAAGCAGCGATAAAATATTTATTCTGTGCATTCGTTGTTCTCTAAAAACAAATGCGCTGAATTATATGAACGGCAGTGGCGGGGTATTCTGTAGTTACTCCTGCTTATCGAGCCGGAGTATAATCCGACAAGATTCGAATGCTCACCGGGCCAACTCCAACCCAAAACCAGAAACGACAATATCGAAAGCAGTGTGACCAGATTTTAAAATTCAGTTATGCTAAACAGCTACTTTAATTATGCTAAATTGAGATAAATTATGCCGAATGTGGGTTTTTAAGGTGCACCCAAAAAGGAGGTACAGCAAACTCGAGGCATAGTGCAACTGGGGACTACTACCAGATTGCTTCCTGGACCCAGTCCCTGGACCCAGTCCATGGACCCAGTCCCTGGACCTACTCGACTCCCAGTAACACTAGTACTGGTGACTACGGAACAACAACAACCCATAACAAAAGGCGATCATATACAATTAAAACAAACAAGTTGTATTGAAATAACCAGTTTTGGTTGATATGCAAGATAGTTCCCGGAACATATTGCAATGTTATGCTAGTATTATGCTAAACCTTCAATTAAATGCTAAAATTATGCTAAATTTTTTGTTATGCTAGATCTTAATCTTATCTGAAAATGTTCAAATTATTTATGGTTACAAAAGTCGGAGCTACTCGGAGACCTAATCCGCACATGTCATTTGATTTAAATTCATATTCTGAAATTGAATGCTTAGAGACTGACAAATCCCTTTATGTATACTTCAGGACTTTTCTGGCCAGATTCGTTTTGCAAACTTTTCTGCAGAGTCAATAACGGTTTTCCTTTTTTTACGATTTTGGTAGCTTCTAAGAGTCAACCAGATTTTGCTTCAATAAATGTGGACATTGGTTTTCAATTGCTTGTTTTTCTGGCATGGCTCTGCCTTCACACCCTTAAACTTTCTCTTTTTTCAACAATACAATGCAAACAGCAGTAATAAACATATTTGTCGTTTTAATATTTCCTTGACGTTTCGTATGGTTCAACATATACATACATTATCAAAAGTGAAAAAAACGGTTAAAATTTTGAAATTTAATACAAGCAAGAGAAAGGAGTGGAAACAAAAGTTAAATATTAGTAAAGTGACAGTTTGCTCCAGCTAGTTTATCCCAAATGGAACAATTAAAGAGCTAGCTTGCCGTCTCCGTTCTACAAATTTTCACCAAAAAATCTAACACATAAATAAATATATGGATTCTTACCGCCTTCTCCTTTACAAAACCTAATCAAAAATCGTAGCAACTTCCTGCTGACGAAAAATTTTCATTACACTTTTTCTTCCTTATTTTAACAAATCCATGAAGATTTGTAGAAAAAGCAATGATCAAAAAGTTATCTCACGATGTTTTTTAATTTGTTTTTTGAGAGAATACTAACAAAGCGAACAGAATTTGACTGAATGTGTAGTTACTGACAACCCGCCGTGTGTAGATAAGATGTGTATACCATAGTTCCTTGCTGCGCCAGCTTGACTTATGAGGTTCATTCCTTACTCGGTTGTGTTGTGAGGAGAAGAAGGAACTGGAACCACAGGTAGCCCAGCCAGTGAACGTTTGTTGAGCGTCTTGTTTTCTAAGAGTCCTGTGATACTACGGACTTTGTCGGCGCACCTTCTTTTGACTCGTTGATCGAGTGTTTCTAGTCAAGACAGCGAGTATGTGCAGCGAAACAAATCTTCCGTCCTCTTTTTAAGGCGCCGACACACGATGCAACGTTTCATGCAACATTGCGTTCAACAAATTTGTTTCAGCGTGTGTCCACCGATGAGATTTGTTGCATGCAAAATTGTACGCTACAAAACTAAAGTTAAATCGCGCTCTATTCTTGTAACATTGTGCGAAAAAAAAAATTCTTATCAAAGGACCGTCTTGTTGGAAGCCGTTTTGATTGTTGTAAAATGCGTGGTAAGCACGCCGCGGTATCACAAACAATGTTGCGTGATTTTGTTGCACAGTGTGTCCACCTCATAAAAAAATTGTTTCACGCAATGTTGTATGAAATTTTGCATCGTGTGCCCGTGCCTTTATTACGATGTGCGTTATTAATAATATATCCACATCACAAAATCCAAAGAAAACAGAAAACCTATTTTTAGAATCTTTGTCCAAACAGATGATCTCAGTTTCTCAATGTATCACAGTCAATTCAAAATCGGAAATTCCGTGTTACCGATATATTCTCGAAACTAAGAATATTCGCAACAATAGTTTAAGTCTAACACGAATATCCAGCATCTGCTCTAAAAACAATGTTCTACTAGGTGAATTATAAACATTATAGCGTCTCGGCCTGATATTAATTCTTGTATTATTGTTACATGAGTTTTTGAAGTTTGTGGTGTTTCAAAAGCTTAATAGCCGTGGGCAATGCCGACTATTCATTCTGAAGTATTGAAGAAAGAAAGTTATATGTTTCGATACAACTCAACCAAAAATATGTTTATGAGAGATCTTTGCAGCTAAAGAAATCAATAAAGACAATATGAAGGTATAAAATGAGTTTTGTACTCCTGACAGTGCATTGATTTGTCTCAATCATGCTTTGTTTGTTAATTATTTGCAGTTTATAAAACTTAATTTCTTCTTCAAACTAGCATTATTTATGTCTATATAGTTTATTTTCTCATTCAACCATGGATTGTTTTGAATTTCTAACTGGAAAGTGTTCGTCACAACAGCACATTAACGATAATAAATAGATATTCAGTTTTACATAACACATTATGTTAAAAGGTAATGTAAAATTTGATTTTATACGGCAATGTTTATAACTTCAATACTGTAGAAAGTTAAACGCTAAAATATGCACAATTCCTTTTCGAAAACCGTTTTTGAAGACGCACTACGCAAGATTGTTCGTCTAGAGTAGATGGGTGATGCGTTTTAGGCCCTTTTGCCAACGAACTACAAAAGTTTGCCTAAGTTCCGTCCAAACGAATAACGCGTCTACAGAGAAATTCGTTATAGAAAAAGCTGGTTTTAGTGTGCGTAACCTAGCTACAAAGAAAACGGTGTAACTAAACGGTTAATAACTAACTTTGTACCTTCTCAGTGTGTTGTGAAATAAGCCACTCGCTCAAATTAAACAGCTTTTATCAAAACTTTGCAGGTAGCAATTCTATAAAACAAACAAAAAATTATCATTTCAAAAATTGATGATATCAATGTAAATCTGAAAGTGTAACTGAATTGTTATTTTTTAATATTTCTAATATAAAGAATATTTTTTATGGCGTTGTTTTGGTTTATATACCTGCAATTGGTTGTTCATATATCCTGAGACACCAAAATCCATCATTGTAAATAATTGTACTGGTTCCCGCAAAATTCCATTCGCTGATATTTCAACTTTTGGAAGCTGAATGAAAGCATTCAGTAATACTGCGCAATAATACTCGCTATGTCATAAGTTAACGCCCGACTTGTCAGTACACTTCCTGTCTTGTGTATTGCCCGAAGGTGAGACCACTATCAGAGTAATATTTGATTGCTAGTTGTTATAATATTGGACTGGGATCATAGCGTATCATTACCAGCAATATTTTTAATTTGGTATTAGGTCAAGCGTTTTATCCCCAATTGTCCAGGGTGTAGTGAGACAAACATTTCGCTAAAAAGTTTGCAGAACCGAACCATTACTAGGGAAGTGATCAAGACTCGATCGACTCCATTGAGACTTAAATTTCTCAAGACAAACCGTCGCTAGTTTCAGTAAAGACATTATATAGTGTAAAAAAAGTTTTACTGAGCACGCTATGTAAGAGCATTGAGAAATACGAAACTTCTCATTTCCTTGCGCGTCACCACTGGTCTAAATATCAAGTTAGTAGTCGTAAATCTTTACTCTATGCTACAAATATTAAAAATGATCGTAAAAACTGATGAAGTTGCAAAATGCAGCCGAAAGCGTTATGCTTAAAGCGGCTAGATGAGAAATGCTTTTTTAAAATGCTTTAGACATTGCCATCGTAAAGATTTGATATGAAGATAAACAACTATATAGTTTCTTTAACTTTAACTACAGTTTTGATAACCTGAGTTGTTAATTAAACCATATACAAGTATGAATAAGAGAGAACATCACCTGAACGCTTTTAATTTACCTTTTTTCACCGCAATCGTCTGTGTACTGTCCTCTTCAAATCCACACATAAAGAAAAACATTCCAGTCGTTTACAATGTACATGTCAACAAGTTTCAATATTTTAAGTCAGGCAAGACCACACATGTGCATTTTTAAGGTTTCGATACCCGCCTTTTTAAAACAGCAATGTTTTTTTAAACCTCTATCTTCTGTGTATTCTGATAAATCGAAAAAGAAAGAGAAATCACTTCTAACAAGTATTAGCTCTGATATCTGACAATATCAAGAGTGACTGATATTTCAACAGTTGTCAAAGAACTAAAGCAAACATTCTAATTATATGCAGAACCGATAAATTATTTATTACACTTAATCGGTTTACTTCATGGGATTTTGGTCTAAATTTAAAAATGCTTGCGGAGCAGTTGAGATTACGCTGCTATGTGAAATTGTTTTGTTACCGTAATTTTTGAGCCACGCTCACTATACAACCGAACCCTCGCCCATTTTTTTGGATAAAGAAAAAAGCTTTATAAAACGTTTTGATGATGAAAGTTATTCCACATGACAATATATGATATTTACGTGATATTTAATAGTTAACACAAATAATGTTTAAATCAGTTCTAGTTCAACAGTTGTAGAGACTAGTTAAAGAGTTTTGCATTTATCGAGTCACTTAATTTGAATATTTAGATATGGTTTGTGCCCGCGAATAAAAAACATTTCGTTTTTAAAAAGACAACCAAATTTGCTGAAGCATTTCTTACGAATATTGTTCTTGATTGATGTTGGATGTGATTGAATATCGAAGAAGATCTGGTTCATCCTCGGTGTAAAACCTGTGAAATCTTTTCTTTGTTTTATCACTGTTATGTTCCTTCATCTATTGTTTTGACTTCATTGTTTTCTTTGTTATACGTCACTCACAGGTTCTTACACCGAGGTAAACCCGAAGATCTTAATAAATGCTCATCGATTCTTTGGTAGAGATGTCGATGCGTGTAAGAGCTGTCATCACAATAGCCACATTCATTGTAATTTGTAAACTACTCAACTCGTTCAACGCAGGCTTAATTTCTTTATCCACGAGATCTACTCAGACTTACTAAGTTTTTTAACCTCCATCTTTATCAGTTGACTCGCCTTATAAATAATAAACAACAAAATATCCTCATTCCAATCTGAACATAACAAAGATTTTCTAAATCCTTATACGAGCCCAGTGGCCCATGGGGCCGGCGCTTATCTCCGGTTTCTGTAGTGTTAAGCGGATGAAAGTCTTTGACTCCCCCTGGACGGGAGACTAATCCATCGCAGGTTAGCTCCCAGCAGACGCTGGTACTCATTTACCTACCCCGGAAAGATGGAAAGCTGAGTTGGCTTAAAACGGAAAAGAAGGTCACACAAATATTCGAATCTCGGCAAAGTGCTGGGATCAAACTGGTGAACTTGTGGTTGGAAAGCAGAGGTCTTACCTATATGTGTAGAACATAGATAAAAAAGAATAGGCCATACAACCTAAAATTTGAACTTTTATAAAACAATGTTTCGCCTAGAAATACAAACCTTTATCAGGTTTGATAGTGAATTACTATCGGCTCAATCGAAACTGTAATATCTTGTTTTTCGAAATAACCCTTTTCTATCCTTGTGAATGGCAGTTAGGCCAACAGCGGTAAAAACCGGGTGGTCTGGGAGCTGCATCTTTATGAGTAAGGAGAGTAGAAAGTGTAATTGTGCTTTTTTTAAAACTATTATGTCACGTCAGTGAACGTCGGAACTCGAAAAGCGACTATTGTTGGTTGCGCAAAAATAGTTTTGAAAAAGCTACGAAACATATACGCGTTTTAGCCATGGGAAAGGCTGGAACAATCTATGGACCGGCGCTGTCCAATACAATACATGATTATTTGCATTGTGTTTTTTGAGTTTCAAAAGTAAACGAAATTATTACACTAGATTACATTTAGTTGTTTGTTATACTTTGCTAAACTAAAATGCTTTTGAAACTGTTGCAAAGCGAGCTTTACTGCAAGAAAAGTGAAGTGATAATGTATGACTTATCAGTGTCTCAGGAAAATTTCTCGTGAATCAGTTTGTAAATGCCTTGGGCCTAAATTTAACCGTAATGTTTTAAAAGTCCGAGAGGACGAGATTTCAAGGTAAATTCGGCGTCCTCTCGACAACGAGTTTGCCTGTGTAAGCGCGCGCTTAAAATTTCGTACTGGTACTCGGATGTAAAGGCCTCTAATAAGACAATAACTGCACGTTGGAATGCAGCAAGTGGAGCACCTGCATAAAGTTGTTTTTGAAAGCACATTTATTAAAGTTGTCGAGGCTACGTGGACGTAACAGCAAAAACTTTCTCAGTATTTGTTTAGCTTCATGGAGAAACATTTAATCGTTTTTCTATTCACAAAGAGAAGCAAAACTCCAAATGACCCGAACAAAAAAATAAATAGTTAACCAGAAAGGTGATTAAATAGTTAACCAGAAAGGTGATTTTTCCAAGCCATCGTCATTGACGTTCCCATCCTCGTTTCTCAAGGTTACTAATAACTTTCAAGAGTCTGAAGAACTTAAACTTGTGACCTCACGACGCCAAGATGTCTACAGTTTCATTTGAACATTCTAGACTACTAAAAAGACTCTTGAATACGAATTTTGGCCGTTGGTAGTTTTGGATGAGTCATCAAATTTTCTAAAATGATTTCATAATCACATGATTTTAAAAACTGCAGCTTCATTACTCTGTATGTTTACATGGTCAATATATTTTTTGTTCAAACTGGGCAATATGCATTGTTTTTAGTCATCAAGTTTGTTTATTTTTTATTTTTTGCTTTTGTCGTTTTTTCGGTGTGGTTTCCAAAACCCGGCATTGAGCAACGCTCTACCTAAGGTCTTATTTGTATCTTGGTTATATAAAAATAAAACTCGAGAGGAAAATTAGGCATTTAATAAAAATATTGTTTCAGATGAACTAAATATATATCAAGGCCAGATAAAAAAAAGCGATTACGGCAGCCGAACGATGTCTAGTCTTTTCAGGAACTGAACCAGCGGATTTTATCGATGCATGTAATTATTTGTCATGTGCAAAACGCAAGACAACACTACGGTAGAGTTCAAATATCAAAAAATACACGCTTTTTTATATGAACCATGCAGTACATTTTACCGTCAGATGATGAATTTGAAATGACGAGAAATCAAAGCAAAACCGTTTTCATCGTGTTTACATTAAGCTACGAAATCTTTATATATCTCTGTATGTTCTATAGGGTGGGGAACGGTGCTTTTGGGTATTAACTGTCCACATAGAGTGGTAAAGTGTGACGTCACAAAAACAGAAATTTATGAACTTATGGAATTTTTTAAGATTATCCAAGAGATGAAGACTATGATGAATCCTTGCTAAAAATCAGCATCTTGGTGCAAACTGCCGGCGAGATATTATCACAGTTATGCACTAATGACTCCATACATATCCTTCTAAAAATGGCTTGGTTCTTCACGTTGGGAACCAAGCCAAATTAACAAGGATTTGAATGGGGTCATCACAGCATAACCGTGGCAATATCTCATCACTGATTGGTGGTGAAATGCTAAATTTCGGCACGGAGGTATTTTTCATCTTGTTCTTCCTAAATATAACTACAGAACTAGGGATTTCACACAAAAAAAAAAAATTGTGACGTCATCACTTTAGTACTCTATTACAAACGTACATTTCAAGATTCAAAAAAGTTTTAACAAGAAACATTGTCAGTTATTTTTTAAGCCTTAGCTTGAGCTTAGTTTTAAATGGTTATTTATTTTTATTTTTCCGAGCCAATCTGACGCTCATTGTTGTTGTAAAGTTGTTCTTAAAGTGTCTATGAAAGGAACAATTTTTACGCATTTTTATAGCTCATAATGCCCTTATTTGAAAATCACAAACAGGAATTTTTAGTAAATCTTTCTTTTTCTGGTGATGAATTGGGCTTAGATGACGTAGTCATTGGATCCACAGCTCCTATCATTCCAAAAATCTCGGAAGAGATAATTTTTATATATATATATATATATATATATTTATACATAAATTAAGGTGTCTAAGATCGGAAAGATCTTTTGTGTAGTGTAAGAAAAATATAGTCGCGTACTATCAACTTTTATTTAGCATCATCATGGATAAGTATTGTAAAAATAAATTATTTTACGTAATGTTAAACACAATAAATAACTGTCTTGATACCTTTCCAAGTTTTTCTGTATTTAGTGATTTTTTAAGATAATTCGGTTCACAATCTCGTACAGACATCATTTATGCCATGTTACCACTGATCCCATTGGGCCATAGAACGGATTCCACCAACCTCGTTCCCAGAGCTTTTCCCTCTAAGACGGACTATTGCAATCGTTCCCGATCCTAACAGTGTCTAGGGTTTAAGTCCAATTGTATTGTACATAATAGCATGTCAATCAGACCTAACTGAAAGTCCTTCGTGTCGGACCTGGAATGATAATTTGATCGGGTAGATCCTGCAGACTCAGTGAATAAATTTGCTTTAAAATATACTTGCTCGGTGCAAATATATAATTCTACCAAGCCAATTTAATTTTAAAAATTTTTTAAAAATTTACGAAAAAGTGAGATCATGTATCAAGAAAAACTAGCACGTTTACATCACTTAAAATGGTCTATTTTGTTAAAAAGTAACATTTTAAGGTAAACATTTAAATAACGTTGTAAAAATAGACTAAAATCCTATACGAACTCTGCATTCATTGTATTTATGAATCATAGAAGCATGACGTCATTACTTACAATGTCGTAAAGAGTATAGCGTAGATAGATAATATTTGATTTTAAAGCTTAAGGGAATTTCAAGCAAAAATGAAGCATTTAAAGTAATATAATATGCAGCTTTTAAAACAATGTCAGTGTTTCAAACATTTAAAAACATGAAAGCGCAGAATTTTTACTACGCCAGTCAATCTTTTTACAACCTTTTGAGTCACTTAAAAAAACGGTTTATCATCAATTTTTTTTAAAAATTCAGTGAGTGAGGGCACTTTTTTAATCTTTTGTGGAGTGCTGAGTTAGTTCGGGAATAAAACTGTTTCACCAACTACCAAACAAAATTATAACACAATGCATATTACAATTCAATCTATTAATAGCGCATGGTGAAAGTGAGATTTCTAAGCTGAATGATTGAACCGAGTGTGATACATGTGTTTCAAAACAACCCAACGAATACCAGGAGCCATAAATAGGAACGAGCAACTTCAATGTTCTGGTATCGCGGCGTTTTTACGAACCGACTTATTTTTAGTTCAGTTATTGCAAATTCAAACCAATCACATGCGTCCAAACTTGATCAATAACATCATTGTTAATTTGTATGAATCGTCTGATTCCTCCGGGACTGAAACTTCTATTGAAATTTCCAGCTAAAAGCGATCTAAAAATAAACCAGTTCGTGAAAACGCCGTGACATAGCTCTATTATGGGAGTTGCTCGCTCCTACTTATGTCGGGCTCCTGCGCAAACAAAGATCGAGTGTCGTAATAAGTTCCGACCTCTATTAATGGTTGGGCGACATGGAAAATATATCTCGACCTTTTCGTCAAATATTTCTTCTATTAAAAAGAAAAAAGTCAATGATAAACCAAGATTACTTTAAGTGGCCTTAAAAAAATCAATTCTGTTTGGTTGTTTTAATAATTCTTGCAAAAGCTAGGCCACTTTTCGTTACGAGGCAAACTGTAAAGGGAAATTCGCTTTTTGTTACTCCACAACAGCCATTTTTCCATTAAACACCGAAGCACTGCAAACAGGATTTACAATGGCTTTGCTGTAGACTGTGTGAGAAGAAGCTAAATCGTTTCCCTCTTGCTGAAGAAAACTTCCGTCATGCTTGTTTCTACGCGGCCATACTTCTGTCACGCGTGACACAACATTGACGTTTTCATAGCTCGGTGTGTGACATGAAGTGTCAACATGCCTGTCTTTAGTTTGCGTTGCCCCCACATTGCTGGTATGTGAATTTGTACCTGTAAAGTCTATGCTTTCACCTGTTAAAGAACTTGAAACCTTTTCTTCTTTCTCCACCTGATGCAAGATACGATATTGGACAGTGTTTTCAGAGTGAGATCCAAGGCATGAATCGCACGTGCTATTTCCGAAAATACCATCGGATACTACACGGTTTCCGGTTAATAAAGCATTTCCCTCATCGAATTCCGTTATGTCTTGACCATGTTGCAAACTAAAGGCGTTTACAATTATCGGCACGAGCTCAGCTGATGAGTTAAGATCATTCAAATTTGTTCCTTCACAATCGCTAGGTGATCTTCTTGCTTTGTACAGTTGATCCCTATCACAATAAGTATTATTATTGGCATCTTTATATGGGTCATCAAAACTTCTTTTCTTGTTAGTGTTGTTCAAAACCTTCCGGGTCTCAATTCCTGTGTAATTAAGGTCAGAGACCGTAGTTTCAACGCATATTGGTTTATCACTATTGTCACGTATGGGCTCCTTTCTTACTGGCACCTGTTGTTTTGCTGAACCATTCACCTCGAAAACATCTCCTTCACTGAGTTTATTTAAGCTGTACGAAACGTTCAGTTTGGTCGGAGAATAACGTAAACTTGAACGATTTAGAGTAACCGGACATTTTGCTAGCGTCACAATAGCATTCGCAGCTTCCTTTGTTGGCGACGTATTGTTCTGGTCAACAACTATTTCTTCTTCTTGACAAGATTGCGTGACAGAATAAACATTGGATAGTTCCCCCGTCACGAAAGATTGCCGATTTGAACCTTCTGTTACTGTTAGATGAGTGTTTTTTTCCATTTGATCATTTGTCGTCTCCGAAAAATGAAATGCACGACAATCGTTTCCTTTCCACTGGCTTTCTTGTAAAACAGAATCCTTTATTTCCCTCTCCGAGCAAGTTTTGTTACAGTTTATGAAGACATTACAACCGCTTTTTCTCGAGTTCAGTTCTAAACTATTATTGGGACCACATGCCTTGAGATTTGGAGCATTCTCTGAACTCTCTCTTTTATCGAATTGGTACGGTGTTCTCAACAGATTTACTGACTCTAAAAAGATTTCCTGATCACGTGGACTCGCCGGAGTAACAATTCCTTGTGTAGAATGAACCACATGGTTGTTGAAATTGCTAGATGCGTCACTTTTAATGGCCGAGTTGTTAATGTCTTCTTCGCAAGTCTGGGTACCAGCCTCGGTGGTCAATATCTGGGATGAGTTTACGTTTGAACAACATGTTCCATTTTGCTTAAGGAGCGAAGCACGTGATAAGGCTCCCACAATCCTTTCTAGGTTAGCAAACGCTTTAGAATTAAATACTTGACGGTCTGTCACCAATTCATATCGCCTCTGAACATCCGGACAAAGTGCTCCTTGGTCAATGACTTTTATTCCTGGTTTAACTTTTCCAATCATTGCCAGTGTAGATGCAAGGTCAATGAAATCTTGGCTGTCAGCAATCTTTGTATCGTCATTTCGTTGAACTACATGAAACAATGTGGAGTGACATTAGCAACACAAAGAAATACACCATAAAGCGTATGCAAAAATCATTCAATCGAGCCTTACTAGCCTCGTTCTGAAGTTAAATCTAAAAACACATTTTACCATAAACTAGACTAGTAGACCTGATTTAAATGTCGACAAAAGAATCTTAAAATCGCCTCCATTTCTGCATCGAGGGTATTACAAGCTTGAATTTGTTTTTATTGCGTGAAGCGTGAAAGAGAGCTTGTCAATACACTTATTTTTATGCACCGTAAAACATAAATCGGTTAAATGCATTGCCGCTAAAGAGCTTATTTTCTTTTTTGCAGTAGTCCAACAAGTAACACGACACTCTACGCCAACAATGTCAAAAATGACTTCTGAGAAAACTTTGCATCCAAAAAATTTAAATAAAATTGGTTCTAGATCAAAATGCATCAAAATCTTGTTTGTAATAGATTTGATTTCTTTCTGTTGTTGTTTTCATTTTATTTCAACTAAGTTTCAAGGAGAAAAAATTTAATTACAATACAAATGTTTCCTACTTTTCTTGGGTGGTTCATTCGTAAGCTGCTGAAATATTTCCCGTGACCGGACTACATGTTCCGATAGTTTCTGATTCTTTGTATGGTTTCGGGAAGATGATATCTGGTGTGCAGTGTCTTGGTTGGTTATGTCTGGATTTTCTGAACCGGTATTACTCTTTCGTTGCCTATAATGTAAAGCACTATTTGAAGAATTTATCATTGCACTTTACATAATGCTTATTAAACGAATTGCT
>JAOBRB020055842.1:0-14984 GCA_027575285.2 Zoanthus pulchellus | reverse complement strand
ACTCTGCATGCTTCATGTCGCATTAACTTATGATAGTTCAGTATTGAACAGACTCTGCATGCTTGAGGTCGCATTAACTTATGATAGTTCAGTATTGAACAGACTCTGCATGCTTGAGGTCGCATTAACTTATGATAGTTCAGTATTGAACAGACTCTGCATGCTTGAGCTCGCATTAACGTGTGATAGTTCAGTATTGCTAAATGCCAACAAACAAAGAAAGAACGTGAAGACGAAAGAACTGCTCTCATTTTATATTTGAAAACAATTTTAAGTAGAGATTACTTCGTGGTTTGTGGGCTGGTACGATATTTTTTTCACAGGCTGTAACGATTCGCACTTACGAAATAATTTGTTCAGGTGTGTGTCGAGATGAAAGGTAACTGCAACTATTATTTTTTTAAAAATCAAAATGTTTTGATGTTATGTTTTGCTTGCAGAGATATCTCTTGAGGCATCAATATGGCAACACCAAAACAGACGACTTGTGGTCCGCACTAACAGAAGTATGTTCATTAATATTTAAGTTGTCTTAACACAGTTAGCACTTTCTCTTCAAAATACGCATGCGTCACTCTCACTTTTATTATTCTTGTCATATACATGAAAAAGTTACTCGATTCTTATTCGCCAAGAGCAGTACAGTTTCTTTGCAATTCTATATGCAGAAATTTGTAATTTCGTGCAATTACAATCTCAAACATTTAAATCTGATTGAATAATAAACAGTACAAGCTAATAAGCGAATCAAAATGCAGAAGTTTCTATGACAAATCTTGAAAACAAACAAAATGGCGTTTTCAGTAGATTTGGCAATTCAAATTAGATAATAACTAAAATAAAAATAAGCGCAAATATGAAAATATCTGCAAGAGTAAAGCCGTATGGATAGTTGTGTAAAATGCTTTGATTAAAATAATGAAGATTGACGTAAAAATGTTCAGTTTAACTTCGTGTTTTCCAAGACGCCGTCTCCTGCCAGCGAACACTGCAAGAGAATATGTTTTTGAAAGAACTCCTTAGATAATACTTGGCGGCTTGCTTGTCTTTTTGTGGCTACAGATATATTTCCAAGAGATGATTCTTACAAAGCAGAAATTTTACAATTTACATCGAAGTTCAAGCAATTTTCATTGTCAACTGCGATCACCGTATACTGTCACGTTGTCACTGACACTGTCACGTTTTGCTTTTTCTCCGATACCTTCTTATAATTTTTTCATGTATCTGATTAACAAGTAATCGAACCTTTTGCTCGTTCAATATGGAATTAATTTACACTTGTGTGTTTTAAAAAGCACTTTTGATCTTTTTAAACATTCTCATGCAAATTATTTCCATATTGAACTCGTTGAGGTTCAATTACATTTACAAATCACATCCCACAATCATTACACTTTAAGTTTTGTTTATATCCTGTAGTTACCTGAGCCTATTTGTTAGCTATGCGACGTCGACGAAGCATAGAAATGTCTAATCTTCCAATAAGATTTAGCTAAGGTAGCTAAATTGCTGAGCAAAACTCCATGTCCTGGCGAAGTTGATGTTCTTGGTGCGCTTCAGTGGGATCAATATGACGTCTCTGGTTGTTTTTTTGGGCGGATGAAGCTGATGGAAATCCAGACGAAGGCTTGTAGATTTGCGATTTGATGCCTCCAATGAATTGGGATTTTCAACAGCATGTGCACTAAGTCGTCTGCTCATTTGCTTATGTCGTTTCATTAGCATTTGTTTGTTTCATATTATAATAATCTGCACATTGTCCCCGTATATAGCTAGCAAATTCTTTGATTTTACTTGACATTGACACACTGTACGATGAAGTTTAGGCAGAACTGTACACCATTATTATACTTTTGACATTAGGAGAACCAATGCATATTCCACGGTATACCATTGGTAATTATTTGATAAATAACACTTATTGACTTCGACAGAGGCAAAGTATGTTTGCTGTCCGGTCCCAAGACCGCCAAAACTTGGCCGTTGATAAACCACAAAAGATATTGCTTTCCCCGAGGTTGAGGTTATTAAGGGTTTTTTTATTTACTGTCAAAGAAAAACAAAATGTATAGCTTTTAAATACTCAGTGTTTTTATTATCCAAACCTGTGCTTTGTGAACCTTTGAAATCACTCTAAAACACAATGATTTGTAATTACCGGTGTTCCTGCGAATTTGGTCCCCCGCGGATATGGCCCCCCCGCTAGCAGATTTGGTCCCCCTCTGCCCATGTTCGCTAGCAAAAAAATATATATATATATATATAAGTATAAACTAAGATGAAGAAATAACAACTACAGATTCATCTCGACAAGCCTGTTTCGAGATGAATCTGTAGTTGTTATTTCTTCATCTTTGTTTATACTTATGTTTTGCTCTATATATATATATATATATATATATATATATATATATAAACCACCAAAGTTTTCAGTGGAAATTAAAAAAAAATGAAACACTTTTTATCTTGCCACACGCATCTAAGAAAGTATCATCAAAGTTAATAGAGTTGACTGGTTATGAAACTTGACGTCTTTCTTTGTTATAAGTTTTTGTTCTCCTTTTTCCTATTGAAATATGACGTTGACGATGCACAAATAACAAAAGGTTTTGAGATGTAAATGAGCAAACGACCAATAAACTAATGTTCATCACACCAGGAACAAAAGATCATAACTGTGACGGTGCACACAACATGAAACAAAGAAGCATTGTAATCTTCGTTGTAGTTTGCTAAGTTTCATAACCAGTCCACTCTAGCAATTTTGGTATCATACAGTAAAGTCACAATATATTTCAGATACAAAAGAAAGGAATGCAATTTTGATTCACTTTTTCACAAAACTTCAATCAGACAAAGCAGTACAGTCCAAAAGTTAGTTTTTTATTGTACCACGCTTACGATTTACAACTTAAAAATTTTTCAAACTGAATCACACTTACAGGTTACACAGGGTATCATAACCATGTGCGATTTTTTTGTGAATGGCGTAACAGTGAGTTTACAAAAACACACTCGGGAACTGATTTCAATCTTGCCGCGTACAAATCGTGTTAAGCTGTTTTATAGCAGTGAAGTTAAGTGAATCCAACGTTCTATCCCATACAATGGCACAAAAACATTGACAACGAAAGTCAACTTTATCAAAACGTTTTTGACTACCTATCCGATAACTATCCTGAAAGAACTATAGTTATTTAAAATAATTATTAAATTAAATATTTATTAGTTATTATTATTATATTAAGGCTGAAAAAAGGCTGATAAGAAATCATAATTCGTTATAATGACGCTACATACTTGTACGATATTTTCCCTCAAAAACTTATTTGAACATTTTAATAAAAAGCTTTACTCATCGTTTATGTCGTGTTTTATGAGTAAAAGGTTTTTCGCTTTCTTTTGATTCAAATTAGCATTTTTTACTGGTCTGCATGTTATCAGTTCGTTATCCAAAATACTAGCTTTGAAAAAAACAATGTTTGCAAAATATTTTGCAAAAACACCTTGAAAAAACGTTTTTGTGGGGGGACAGAATCCGCGAGAATCTCCTTATGGGGGACCAATTCCGCTTGTGGATTTGGTTCTTGGGGGATTTGGTCCAGGAAAAGGACCAAATCAGCTATTACACCGGTTCATTTCATATTGTTGCTTGCCGAGCGTTTACTGGTGTCTTGAAACAGGGAAAATTGTTTTAGTGTACGTGATGTCTTCTCGTCCAATAGGGGTACAAGAAAAATGGACTCCATTTTTTGACTTCGCCTGCATGTTTTTGTCTTTGTAAAGGACAACAAGTCGGCTTGCTAAAACGTTTTTAAATATTTTATTACCTATTTCAGCAAACTATTATAGAAGGAAATCCTATTAATGTGAAGGAAGTTATGGACACATGGACTCTGCAGATGAATTACCCTGTTATAACCATCAAACCTCAGGCAGGACAATTGAAGGCTATTGTCACACAAGAGAGATTCTTGTATGACTCAGACGCAAACATTACTTCCAAATACACTTCTCCATTTGAGTAAGTGCAATCTTTCTTGTAGCCATAACATGATGATAAAAACAACAATCACTGTAAAATATTTTAAAAACGTAGTCTCTGACTGAAAGTATAAATATTTGAAAAATACCAATCGTACCAATCGTACTAATCGCTTCAGCCGATTATTTCGGTCTTCTGGGTTGAGTGAACTTTTGAGTGAACACTCACTTTCTATCATGTAGAAAGAACTATATATAGTTTAAAACATTTTACTTTATTATGCCTGAGTATAATTTTTTATTGCAGTGGTTTTTCATGGGATACCGTGAAAATGTCACTTGTCACTTCTACTTTCTTTGTATACACGTTCTCCTAAAGATTCATTTGTATACGGAAAATACAAGTGCAGCGTGGCATATTCCTTGGTATCCCTTTCGAAACCATGGTATAACTACTATATAACGGTCTTTTTAAGTTATTATAAAATTGTTTGTTATGCTCAGGGTTCAAAATAGCCGCCGGCTGATTCTGAACCTTTTCGTCGATTTTCGTCTCCATAACACAGTTCAAGTTCAAAGGATAATCGTCGACGTTTTGGCCGATTTGGTTATTATAACTAAAAACAAAATAATTTCACTTCCGAATGGAATACTTTTTTTCATTTACCAACATTTGTAAGATGATACAAAAATATATTTGCTACTTTGTTTGCCTCAATATAGCTTGGTCTTGTAGGTTACCTATGTTTATACCGTTTTGCAAACAGGATATTTACATGGCTACGAAAACAGCCGGCAACAATTTTGGACCAAACAAAAGAGCTTACAAAATAAAACAAAATTTGAAAACGTTATTTTGAACCCTGATGCTTATAATTTTTATTAGCAGTTCCAGTTACGCGCTGTTTAATTTTTCAATTTATACAAAAGCTGTGGTCTTTTCATCAGGAGTGTTCCTGTGTACGACACGAGCTCGTTTTTTTGTGACCTGTCTGTTTATTTTTTGTGTCTTTATGTGTACCTCATGCACTAAAGTCTTCTCTCTCTCCTCTTAAACTAGCTGTGAATTGTCAAAATCACTGTACTTATTGCTTGGTATGCCGCTTGAGGTAGCCGTGCGCGATTACAAATCGTCCGCTTTAATCCTTTTTGCTTCTCTTTCAAAGCTGCAAGTGGGTTGTACCTTTCACATTTTGCACGTCGGCAAGGATCTGTTCCACGAGTGACCCTGGGAAAAACATAACTTGGCTCAATAAGACGGACGGTAAGTAAATACAAATGTGAAGCATGTCTCGTGGTATGTTAAGCCTATTCTTCGAATCTCATGCAAGTCCAGCAAACCGTTTAAAGCCATTTTCGAGAATACACGTCCCTTTCACGGTCTTTAGCCAAGGTCTTTAGTACCAAACTGAACATGGCTTTGATATTCTCTCCGGAAAATAAGTACAAACGTTAAAATGTTGTTACAATATTGGAAAAATAAGATCAGTCACATCGTTGGTATATAATGAAACATTTATTCTGTTTCAATTTCGGTGGATAAAGGCTCAATAAAAATATACTTTGCTTATTTGTTCACCGTTTAATAACTGTGTATAAATGTTTAAATAATGGATCGATTTTGACTATGATTTCAAATCGAATTCTAGCTGGCATAATTACAACACTCGCTCGAAGAATAACTTACATCTTTAGAATTTTCCAACAAATTTCGGACAGCAAAGATGCAGATTCTTTAGTTCTCTATTCATAGTTCTTTCTCTTTCATCTTTCATTACATCATGCTCTACTGATGCATGATGTAATGAACAGTGCTGCTCCTTTGAATATTAAAAACGTTTTTTTATCCACACCAACATGATTCATTCTTATGAAACAAGATCTTCCGCAAAGAATATCAATAATCTCTTTTTGAAATTCTCCAGACTTAATATACTAAGTCAGTCCTTTTCTCGAGTGGGTGTACGTTTGTGGAATCAAATTCCAGTTTCTGTCCGGAGGTTGTTTAAAAGTCGTTTCAAAAAGGAAATGCGCCAATGCTTTTTTAGTACTTTAAAAACTAACGGTTATCATGTTGATATTCCAAGACTATTCCAAAAATAGCTCACATATATTATACAACCATAGATACTTCAATCTTCTCTCATAGTTAAGTAATTATCAATATATATTTCTTCTTTTTCTGTTAGTGTTTGTTAATATTTTTGTTTAAACTTGAGCGATCCATTGTTAATGTCTGTGTCAAACTTTTAACCTGCTTCGATTAGCTCTATGCTATTTGCAGGTTAAATGAGTATGTTTATCTTTTTATGTAAATGAATATCAATAAAGTTTAAAGCAACGATTTGTATACCAAGCCGCTAATGAATGGAACAATCTAGATATTAGCTGTGGTTACATTACGCCTCGGGTTAGGTCGTTCCCAAAGGTAACTGGCTCGGTTTGGGTTCATCTTGGGTTTCACTTTACCCGTGGTGAGCTGGTTACACGTATCATCATTAACCTAGGGTGGTCTTAAATTTGGCGCTGACAGGTGTCAACGCGTCAACACGTATTAACTTTTTCCTGTTACGTGATTGGCTTAGTCCGCCTAGGGTTGCTGCTAACCATACTAGTTCGGTGCGGTTACTGTCATGGGTTATTTCTTTGTTCTCTTTGACGTATCTATAGAAACTACCCGAAGGTAATTTAGCCTCGGGGAAGGCGGTTTCACACATATTTTTGCCCGTGGTTAAGGGCCGCTTACCCGTGGGAAAAACGGCCCGTGTAACCACGGCTATTATTATTAGAAAATCCTTATCATTAGTTAAATTTTAATCAAAAATTCTATATTTGTGATGGCTTTTCATCTGATTTTAGGGATTTTCATATGGTACTTTAATATGTACTTGTAGATTTTATCTATGTTTTATTATTATTATTATTATTATTATTATTATTATTATTATTATTATTTATTTATTTTTTTATCTATTTCATGTTATTTGCTGGACCCCACTGAAAATGCCATTCGAAGTCTATTTTATTCTTATGCAAGAGGCACACGCTTCTGCCCTTCCTTAACTACAGCTAAATGCTTTACGAGCCGGGTGGGCCATGGAGCTGGTGCATATCTTTAGTTTCAATTGTGATATATGGATTAGAGTCTTTGACTCCCCCTCCCTTCCCCCCCCAACCCCTCCGGGAGGACGTGATTGGTGCAGTTGGTAAGATCTCTGCTTTCCAACCACAAGGTCCCCAATTTGATCCCGGCACTTTGCCGAGATTTGAATATTTGCGTGACCTTCTTTTCCGCCTAAACCAACTCAGCTTTCCATCCTTCCGGGGTAGGTAAATCAGTACCATCGTCTGCTGGGAGCTAACCTGCGATGGATTTGTGTCCCGTCCAGGGGGAGTCAAAGACTCTCATCCCCTTAACACTACAGAAACCGGAGATAAGCGCTGGCTACATGGGCCACTAGGCTCGAAAGCATTTAGCTAGCTTAGCTTTGACTCCTCCTGGATGGGGCACTAATCAATCGCAGGTTAGCTCCCAGCAGACGATGATGCTCATTTACCTACCCTGGAAGGATGGAAAGCTGAGTTGGTTTAGATGGTAGAGAAGATTATACAAGTGTTTGAATCTCTCGGCAAAGCGCCGGGATCGATCCTAGTGTTTGGAAAGCAGCGCCCTTGCAAACTGCGTTAACCATGTCATTCCTTTGTACAGACTATTAGAACAAGAAATTAAGGTTAAGGAAGATATGCACCTGGCAAACGCAAACCCTCCCTTTGCCCTGTCCGTCCCGTCTTTTAATGCTTTCGGGAATTAGGCATCATAAGACAGATGAAATATCAACGTGTATCTGCTCCAAAGTGAATTTTTTCACCTTAAGTAATGTACCGTATCTCACCACAGGTGAAATATCTTGGAATGGTACTGGCTGGATCAAAGGAAATGTCCATCACAAGAGTTATTATCGTGTGAATTATCCCTCTGAAACGTGGATAGAACTGAGCAAACAGCTCATTAAAAACCACACGGTAATGTGTGTAATATAGCATTTTATTAATCGTGTTACTATCTGATAGTACTTTTGTATTTTGCAGAATATAGACAGAACAAGCTCAATCAGTTCAAAATAATGTTTGAAATATTTCTTTATTAATACTTTCAGTTTAACGTTACGTAGAAAAAGATTTATATTATTTGTAGGGAATAGGACATTTTTAGATGAGAAATAGAACAATTTTATGGCTTTATGATCGTCGATAAAAAAAAATTATTAATTCACTCTTTGCGAAGTAATATTTGAGTAGTCGTTTGCTGAGGAAAACGACGCTAGCAGAAGTCTGCGAAAACAGACGTTGATAAATTTGATAGAAAATCTGGGATAGATTGTATGTTTGTAGGATCTGAATAAAAATAAGTCTTAGTGTACTTGTACTTTTTGTTTAGTTCCTCTAAAGTGGATTTTACCCTTTGTTAGTAGACCACATAAAAATGTGTGATAAAATTGTGCGAACTATTTTGGTCTTTGGAATTTGGTTGCTAGTGACGTATTTAATCTAATTCATGAATTTCTTGTTTTGTTTTGTAGGTGTTCCATGCAACAGATCGAGCTGGTCTGATAAACGATGCATTTAACTTGGCTAAGTATGAATTGAATTGCTATAATCACATATGATTTTGATGTTAGTGATGATGGCGAAGATGATAATGATGATAATGGTGATGTTGGTGATGATGATGATGACAATAATAATGATCATGATGATGGTATCGATCAGATGATGATAATAATGACGGTGGTGATGATGATGGTAAGGTAGTGCTGATAGTGATGGTAGTTATGATGATGATAACGATGATGATGATGATGGTAATGATGTTGGTGATGGTGATGTTGGTGATGATTATGGTGAGGTAGTGTTGATGGTGATGGCAGTTATGTTGACATTGATGATGGTGATGATAATTATGGTAATTGTAGTGATGATGATAATGTTGACAATGATAATGATAATGTTAATGATGTTAGTGATGATGATGATAATAATGATGATGATGATGATGATGGTGGTCGTGATGATGGTAGTGATGATAATTATGATGGCGATGATGATACGGTAGTCATCACTAGAACCTCATGTATGTATCTGTCCAAATATTATTAGATGTCGGAACTCTTGTTACTGGCAGTGGTCCCTTCCTCGAATACTACTTTAAAGTGGGCGGTCATTAAACACAATATATAAAAAAATATAGGATATTGTTTTAGATATTTGCCCTAATGCAGTCGTGTCGTCGATTTTAAGAAAACGCTTTATACAAATTATAGACGGCGTGGTCAGTCATGGCACAGTTGTAAAATATCTACTTTGCAACCACGAGGTCCCCATTTCGAACCCCTTCCTTTGCTAAGATTTGCTATTTGAATATCTGTATGATTTTCTTTTCCACCAAAGCTAACTCAATTTTCCATCCTCTCTGGGTTGGTAAATGAGTACCAGCCTCTGCTGGGAGCTAACCTGCGATGGATTAGTGTCCCGTCCAGGGGGAGTCAAAAACTCACATCTGCTTAAGTCTACAAAAACAGATGTAGGTTCGAACTTCATGGCCTTTATTAAGTCTAGTCTGATGTTTGTCATTGCCTGGCTTTCCTTTATTGTCACGTCTATGCCTATTTTTGTAGTCGTTTTTTTAATAAAAATCGACAATAGCTGAAACCTTTATATCAATGATAGGCTGACTTTTGAGCTAAAAACAACATAGATTTGACTTGCCGCAGGAACTATATATGGGGTTAAAATATTACCAACTTTTGATGATTAATCTTTTTTTCTCAATATGCTCAACAGAGGGAAACTTTTGAACTACACATATGCTATGGAGCTTACTAAGTACCTGAAGAACGAGAACAGGTACGTGCCGTGGGCTGCAGGCAGAGGAGGATTGGCAGGGCTTACCGGGATCTTGCCAAAATCAAGACCAGCATACAAATACATGCAGGTAATAAGATGCTTTTTTCTCTGTTTTTTTTTCAATTGTATGTAATATCTCAAGAGGTGCGTAGTGTGGATATTAATTACTAAAGTAACAGAACTGAAAAACTGAATCTCTTGTTTCAGCATAAACCTAGCTCTATGCTCTTCCCAGTTGTTGACTCCAATGTCGTGAAAACATTGTGGCTAGTTATATCTTTAAATTTAATGTTTTGGTTCACTGCGTTAACCACTGATTAAAAATCTGAGGTGACTCCATCGTCCAATACCGCTCGAGCAAATGAACGGATTAGCCTTAAGGATCCCAAAAATGTTTTCGTGAAATTGTCTTTGAAATCCAGGTTTTCTTCAATCAAATGGAGGACCTTCTTTGTTTTTACTGCGTACTTCTAAAAACCATTATTCTTTGTTCTTTTTTATGAAATCCTGACATTTCTTACTGTATTCTTACTAAGTTCAGCCAAAACTAGAATAGCTATATCTTAATCATAGAGCTAGGTATCAACAGCATTGATTTTAACTTGATTCCATTCAGAAAGAGCAAAAAAAAAAACTTTGAAATTGAAATTTGGCATGATAAGATTATTGCGGTAAAATCAGGCTTAAAATTAAAGGTATGAAAGTTTTTCAACGTTTCTCAGTTAAAAAGTTGAAAAGTGTTAAAATGCAAACGTGTGGTTGCTTTTAGTTTTCTTGTGGATTGGGTAACCGTACTTCCAGCAAAAGGTGTTGATCTAAATTAGAAATGCTTGCGACGTCATTTTCAAGATCATTTTGTTGTTCTCGTTTGCAATTTTAAAAGTGTACATGGCGATTGTAATTGTGAAAGATGAAAAAATATAAAATAACTAATTTTTTTTCATGTGTTGTAGAAATACTTGATGTATTTAGCAAAAGATCTGTACAAAGGTCTGGGGTTCGAAGACAAGGGCAGCCATAATGATAGGTGAGTGAATTCCGTGAAGTTTAAATTGAAAGGAGGTTTAAAGTAAAAGTATGTTCTACTCATATAATTTAGGAATCAATTATAAGTCTCAACAAGTCGATTCATGGAATGAGCATTAGTAGAATTACAATTCAGAGCAAAACTAGCATCCTTGCCAGGGGTGGCACAACATTTTTGGTCGTGGGGGGGATGAGGGGGCTAAGAAGATTAATTAAATATTGTTGTCAAGAAATCCATTTTTATTGAACAAGCTTTCATTTTACGTCATGTTGACGTAGCAAGAATTGCACTGGTAACCTGTTAAAGCAACCATTGTATTTGATTATTCTCTGTTAATTTAATTTCAGTTTTATCATAAAATATTTTCAATTTTTGAAGATACTGGCGGAAGGGGGGCTGAAGACCCCCCCCCCTACCCCCCGGTTGCGTCGCCCCTGCTTGATTGAAAAGTATGTGATCCTAATTTCTTGGTTTTTAATAATTCAAAACGCCTTGACGGATTTGTTAAACAGGAAAGCTGGCAAATTTCCGCACACTGGTAAACAAACCAACCGTGCAAAGCAGGCTGGAGTGTGTTTAACAATAGCTTTGTTGCAAAAATGTTATGGAAATAATATCAATAAAAAGATCCCAGCAATATCTCAATGGTAATATAGTAATCATGGTTTGAGTATCTACCTTATTTGGAATTACGTCGTATATCTAGGGACCAACAGTCGATTGAAGGGGACACTGATATATTAATACAGGACGACAGTAGATATTCATTCGACACGAAATTAGATACCCAATGTTCAGAAGAAATTTTGTTTTCTCATGTTGTTAGAAGTAGAAGTAGTTGTGATATTCGACAAAATTGTGGATTATACGCCGCGTGTATAACAGAACATATAAAAAATCTTGTATGATCAATGCAATACTGTCAATGTAAATTGATAAATTAGTAAAACAAAGAATAAATTAAGAGTTTCTGCGTCCTGAGTAGCCACAATCCAATCAGGTGGTACGCATTTCATGGTAAATACTTTATATTCGGTTGACTGAGAAGCGAATCAGAATATAACTAGTACGTTTGCTGTTATTCAAAAAGGGAATTAACCCGGTAATAAGGAATCTTTCAAGTAATAAGAGTTTTCCTTAGGATAAACACAATCGGAAATTTTAGAATAATTGAGGAAGATTGGAGAACAGTTTGCCGACCCTTACTAGAACATCAACCTTGTTTTCTGGATACAGTTCTTATTGGCTGATAGTTTGATATAACACCCGCCTGACTGTGGGTGGACAACTCCAAATATGTCGAATACGTTTTGCACTTTTATAGGAGAGTTGTTTTAATCTCACTTGCTCGCAGACATATTTTATGCCAGAATGTAGCGAGTGAATGCTGAGTGGTAAATACGTTTCGTTAACTCGTAAATTTGTCTGCCAATGTATATGCTGAATCTGTTATCGATAATTAAACCTTCATGAAGGTGTAATAACCAACAAATTTAAAAAATATTTATGCTCGGATTTGGTAGTAGCTGAGAAGTTTTTTCCTTTGAGTTTGATACACAAACACACACACCCACACGATTCAATTAAAAACCCCAACTTGCCGGAGGCAAAGCATTTGCCTTTGTACATAGTTTTGTTGGATATGACTCAGGGATCACCTGCGACAAATCCAGACAGTGATCAGAAGGAGATTTGAACCCGGGACGTCCTCATACAAATCCAGCATTCTGACCACGAAGCCATAATTGTTGTGTCATTTTCTGTTGTATTTTTTTCAACAGATTCAAGCGAAGTCTGGTGCTGGGAATATTTTGCGGAGCTAGTGATCCAGCATGCCTTAAGAACGCCTCAGATTACTTCAAGAAGTGGAAAGAAGATCCCAAAGCTAATCCGTAAGAAGCAACTTTGGATTATTTCATTGTATACCCACAATGCACTTGTAGTGGTCATAGATTTTGAGTATTGTTCGGGCTCGCTTCGATCAGTTATTATCGATTGCTTAATCCTGTTTTCGTGCGTTTTTCAGAAAACAGACTAGCTTTAATTTTTGTCTAACCGTGGGTTCGTACGTGGGGTGAAGGAGTTCTCCTTAGGGTATCAAATCTTCTTGGCTCCAGATATATTACTTGAATGTTGGTGTTCAAAATATTTATGTTTGAATATTTAATTAGATGACGTCATAAGTTGTGTAACCTGACATTGTGAATAGCAAAAATATTGTTTATGTGTAATATTTGAAGACCTCGGCTGAAAAAGTTCGCAATAAATAGATTATTAACAGAAAGTTAATGGAGTTGACTGGTTATGAAGCTTGATGTCTTTCTTTTTTATAACTTTGGTTCTCCTTTTCTCTATTGAAATATGACATTGACGGTGTACAAATGACGGTGTAAATGAGCAAACGACCAATAAACTAATGAGCATCACACCAGGAATAATGTGACCGTGCACACAACATGAAACAAGAAGCATTGTAATTTTCGTTGTAGTTTGCTGAGTTTTATAACCAGTCCACTCTTGCAACTTTGATTAAGACAACAAGATATTCAAATTTTGTATTTTTAAGGTACTGTTTTTAGTAACAAAGCAAACTCGAATTGCTTTTAAAAAAATAATTTTTTTAAAAAGTCATTAAACACAATTAATTAAACATTCAGCTATCACCTAATTAAATATTGAAACATGAATATCTCAAAAAAATAAACCTTTAACAAAATCCTTCTAGTTGTTGTACAACATTTAGGGACCTAGTGAGGCTCCAAGGAGTAAAGATAACAGTACTCCAGGTCCCTTACAAGGATCGTACTTTTCGAGGTCCTACGGTTTAACGTCGTTATCCGAGAAGACGCGAAAGTATAATTATTTGCAGATGTTAGAGCAAAAGGCAGCACTTTCTCCTCAATTATTTTAAGACCCTTGGTGATTCCAGTCGGGAATAGAACCTCGAGCCTCCCGCACGATAGACTTGAACCTTACCAAGTAGGCTAACCAGGCGGCGGTTTTAGAAAGGCCTTTTCAACAAACACATTAAATTGCTGTAAAACACTACAATAGGAGAAACAGAGACACTCGTAACTTACAGGCATGTTGGTGGCCCTAAAATTCCTAAAAATCCCTAAATATTTTCACTTGCCCTAAAAAACCCTACTTTTTCAGGTTTTTTTTTCGATTTTCCCCTAAAAATCCCTACTTTTTTTATTTCTATGATGGTTGAGCGCGAAAGATGTCATTGAAAGTGCTTGGCGTGGGTTCTAAACCCTACGTAGTCAAACTGCACGTTTCTTTCTGGTGTGGTTGTCCAGTGCTGACTGTGGTGCCAGTGGTTTCAAATTTCAATGATATTGGAACCATGCTAAGCATTTTCAAGACGCGATGTGCATGATCCCTTTCCTGTTTAAGTCATTAATGCTATAAACCAGTATTTTATTTGAGTAAGTATCTTTCTGTTTGGATAACAGTGGTAGAAAGGTAAGTTGAATTATTTATTCTTTCCTAAATAAAACCCCTAAAATAGCCCTACTTTTTAACCATTTATCCCTAAAAATCCCTACTTTTTTGGGAAAAAATCTCTAATTTCCCCCCTAAATGTTGTCACAAGGTGGCCAACATGCCTGAACTTATTATTCTTTTCATGAGCGACTAACACTGAAAAACACTGAAAAACGCTGGCAAATGGTTCTAATGATAAATGATAAGTATGAAATAGATAGCTTAACGCTGTATAGGAACACAGCAATTGTATAAAGTAATGATAAATCAGTTAACTAATCTCATGGTTTTTCCGGTGCGATCCGTAGCGAGTGAATACACAATAAGTATAACTAGGGGTAAGCAGAGCTTAGAAAGTGCGGGTGGGAAACTGAGAAAGTATTATTATTTGAGAAAGGTATACAACACCCTTTATTGAAAATTTTTAGGTTTTTTAAAATCAATATATTTAGTGCTAACCGCAAGCCCCCAAAAGGTAAAATAATCGATTTTAACACTAAATTTTCACAAAGCGAAATTCAGTAGTTGAGTCATTTCCTGTTTTGCTCATGTGCTACTTAAAATATAAATCGCTATG
>JAOBRB020055622.1:0-14986 GCA_027575285.2 Zoanthus pulchellus | reverse complement strand
GACAGCGCACTTGTAGAATAAGAATAAACTGTGGCGTGAATAGCTGCACAAAAATAACATCACCCACCAAGTCACGATAATAGTAAAAGTATACTCCAGCAAGCTACTGCTTCCTCAAATGCTTATCACACCTCCAAATAAAGAAAGTTAAGACCAAGAAAGGGACAGTTAATGTGATGCGGGATAACGCAGCTTCACTTTGCTTTAAAACAAACGCTAAAACGAAACAAGAAAAATGTAAAGGAGAGAAAGTGAATCTCTCAATCGTAAAAATAGGATATAAAAACGAAAGATATGAAATGGTAAGATTATGCCCTAAGATGTGCGAATTAAGTGTATTTTTAATAAAATGACAAAGCAAGTTATGGATGGAAATGAGATACATTAGAAAAGAAAAGATAATTTTACCTTACGATCATCCATCCCCACGTCTAATCGTAGAATATAAACATAGGATAGGATATCACGCGTCATAACTACGGCCAACAAATTACGCACTAAATATTGTATCTTAAACTCTTGAAACTTGTGAAGTCAATTAAGTCCAAATGCGTCCTTTGTAGAAAATTCGATAAAAGGTCGGTGAAAAAGTTATGGGCAACCACCTTGGAAAATTACAGGTATCGATTTGTTTGGACCTTACAGAATTGGAGATAAAATAAAGAAAATAAGTACGTCCAAAGCGTATGCATTGATATTTGATTGTTTAAGGACAAGAGCTGTTTACTTAGATATAGCAGCGGATTATAGTTCAAATAATTTTTAATGGTACCTAGACGATTCCTGTCACTACATGGTTACCCATCCAAGGTACTCTCAGTTAATGGCAGCAAATAGAATACTCTCTAATATCACCACAAATTGGGATTGGAACAAATTAAAACGTTTTGGCGTTACAGAGGGGTTGGAGTGGATCTTTACCTCAGCAGACGCACCGTAGCAAAATGGAGTCACAGAAACTATGATTAGATCAGTAAAACAAGCAATTAACGCTTCCATCGGCGATAGTATTTTAACATTCTCGGAGTTACAAACAGTAATTTACGAAGTCGCAAATTTACTTAATGAGAGACCAATTAGAAGACACTCTACGTCACCTGATGACAGAGCATTTCTTTACCCGAATGACTTTTTGCTTGGTAGAGCCACGTTACAAATACCAAGTGATTTCTTTGATGAAAAAACGATTCACATTTGTGCAAACAATAGTCACTACCTTTTGGAAAAAGTGGACAAGGGAATATTTTCAGATTTTGCTAATAAGTTTTAATTGCTAATTAGTTTTAATGAGATTCGATGTTCTGTTGACGTTTTTGTTGGGAAATCCTTCAGGCACACACTTCTTGTCATACTCGAATTTTACATTACTATTAATTACAAATATGATTTATTCTCAAACTGAAACAAAGCAAGACCTGTGAATTGAGGATGCTATAATCGCGGTTACTTTCAAATTTGTTGTGACGTGGCTCAGGATGGATTTTTTTCAGAATATTTTAAGTTCAAATGGTACAGGGCTATCACCATTCATAAAATTAAACAGATAATGAAATCGAGGAACAATTTAAAATTGAGTTATCCATAAAACTATTAAAAATATTTAAGGCTAAATTATTAAAAAATTATAAAATCTCAAACGTTTTCGATCAATTTGATCATCTTCAGGTTATGAAACACGGGTAAAAAGTTTTTTATTAAAAAAAATGTGAAACAAAGGGTCATTGTGAAGTAATTCTCCTGGGGAACAGGCAGAGTTCGAAGGACTTGATTTGTTTGTTAAGAGTAGGTTTTAAATTAGAAATGTAAATTGCTAAGTTGATCGAAAACGTTTGTGATTTTATAACTTTTTAATAATTTTTGCCTTATTTATTTTTAATAGGATTAATTTACTAATTGGCATTTTGGTAAAAAATAAGATTGTGATAAGAATTCTAGATTTATGGTGTGTTTCACATTTTCTCAGGTCATAGCTCTGATAACATAAGCTAATAATTAACTTTCCGAGTGCGATATTGAATTGTCCAACCTAATTTTGTTAATCAGTCAATCAATCAATCTTTATTGTTTGGACACGATCAAACATCAGTTCAACATTTTTAGTAAAATCCAATTAGTGGTCTATTATCAAAGCTGCTTTCTGATTGGTTGAGCATTTCTAAGGTTATTTGTAGTAGCAAAAATCGAAGGCTTTGAAAACCAAAACAGTAGCTTTAACTAGGGAAAGATGTTTTGTCTCGGTCTTATGGTCTCTGAGTCAATATTCTATTCGGGCTCGAGGAATAATTATTAAACATTTAGCAGTTTCTCTCAAAAGTAAAGTGCTGCATTATCCGAACTGCAAAATGTTTTTGTATGGATAAAAAGTATTACTCTCCCGTTCAGGGATGGGAAAATCGGCTGATGTATTGAAGAAATAATTACGTGCGCTCGGCGGAAAAATAGATGTCTAATTTCAACCTCTTTTCAAGAGCGGCAAGATAGCTGATGATATTCGTGTTTCAGAGCCGAAACCTAACATCGTTAACAAACAATGCGTGGCATATAAGTAGGAATGTCAATTGTGTGAAACAGGGTATGTGGGGTACACCACCCTACATCTGATCCAGCGAATTGACCTATATCAACTACAGAACTCAGCTATCAGCAGACAACTTCAGTCCACTTACAACACTATAGCAGGAAACGAATTCAAAGGAACTTTTCCCTTTTTAAAAACGGCCGTGGAAAACTGCATTGCCTTATCCATGAGATGTTATACATTAAACAGCTCATAAGCCCTCTTTCAACAAAAAAAAAACAGTCTGAATCTGTACGTAAAAGCTAAAGTATTTATTTAATGTTCCTTTTTATTCTAATATCCTTATTTATTTATGTATCTATTTCTTTCTTACTTTCTTTCTTTTTTTGTTTCTTTCTTTCTCTATTTCTTTTTTTCTTTCTTTCTTTTTTATTCTTTCTTTCTTTCTTTCCTTCTTTCTTTCTTCTTTATATAATTAGTTTTTTTTTATTTCAGCATTATCATTTAATTTTACACAGTCCTGTTAATACTCACAATCCAGTGCGTTATTTTGTGGTAGCTATTGTCTTTTTACAGTTCACTACTCCATTGTATTTGTATTTGTTACAATTGGAGTAATTCAGATGGTTAAACTAATTTGTCTTCATGTTAATACAATTTCCAATTTAATATAGTATTTATCCAAAGCGTCTCATTTTTATGCTGTAAAAACCAGTTTTAACGCATGTAAAAATAACTGTGTTCACACCAGCTTAGTAAGTAGACCTGAAGTGGTCAAGTTACAGCGTAATTTGGCTTCCTTGTAACCCTGGTAACGACTTTTCTTTAAAGAAGCCAAAGTTTAATTCCAAATAAAATTCAACGTACCTTACAGCTTACTAACACACTATCAAAACAAAAATCTAACATATCGTCAATCAATAGATATACTGTATAGACTCAAAGTGATTATTGGTTGATTGCGTAAACGTTAATTGAACTTGAATCAAATGTCTTTCGAACTCGATTGTCACTTGTAACAAAGTTACAATTCGGTAATTAAAATGTAAATTCTACACCGTAAAAGAGAAATACTTACTGACGTTTCGGACGTTAGTCCTTCGTCGGAGTAAAGGGTAACAAAGGTAACAAAGTTACTGTGATTGCTAATAGGCTTTGAATTATAAGGCAACCGAACCTTTGTTAGGTCCTGGCAATTACACAAGCTACCACCTATGACAAATCAATTAAAACACAAAACTGCATGTTCATTCAATTATCCATTCTCCTTCCTACCCATTCACATCTCTCTTCAATCGTTGTTTATCTTGGCAATCAGATCTTTCATAACGATGAAAATGTCTTTCTTCTTCTTTTGATTCACATTGTCTTGTAGCTATTGGTAGAACACCTCTTTGTGTTCTTTATCTCTTCATCCTTTATCCCTCAGTGTCTCTGTTTGTGGTGGATGACCACTTTAAAAATTTGAAATGATGGTTCTTATTGAATTTAATCAATCAATCGCCATAACTACTCAAACAGCAATCCAAGTGTTCCTTTTTGTTGCAATAACAAAGTTTGAATTCTCTCTTTCGACATTTTGTTGGATTGTTTTTTATTTCGTTAGTACCTTTTACAACAAACGAATCTCATCGCTACCGAGTAGTACCTTTTGTAACTTAACGTTACTTCAGACTCTATAAGTATTTAACTTTATTAAATATTACCGTGGCTAATCAATTGTATCTTAACTAAACAAACATCAAAATGTTTTTAGTAATACATTTTAAAAAAAAGTAATGAAATATCAATTTTGTACTGAAAATGCTTCACATATTATCTAAATAGATCTAAAGGGCAGAACCTTGCTCATCCCCCCCTGGGATTTAGAGAAAGCTATATAGGATCATCCTTGTGACTATATGTTTGGAGAAAATACCCTTTAATCTCAAATTGCAGAAAATAGGAACATTTTAAACAAAGTTCCTCATTTTTTAAACAAATGTGCACGCTGCCATGTAACTTAATCTATTCGTTTTCTTTTAAACTAGAAGTAGCTAGTAAAGAGTGTTCAACTTTGAGTTGCTCTTAGAGGTTAGAACATTTGTTTTTACAACTACAATGAGAAAACTTTAATTCTGTTATTTGCAAAAGAGTTCTTTTTTTATGATAATGACTTACATAAATTGTATGGCAAGTCTGTTCCTATACAAAGATAGCAGGAGTAGAAGCTTTAAAGACTATAAAACTGCCCAAACGTTGATGATCTTTTTTTTTCACGGTAAACCTTATGTTTTCATGGTCAGATATACCGAGATCATTTGATTGATTTTGACAAATTTCAAATTTATTATTGATGCTATTAAGTTAATTTATGTTGTGAAATTTAGTGAAATTCGATGTTTTTTTGAGGTTTTTGTTAGGAAAGTTTGCAGACGCACATTTCTTGTTACACTCGTATTTTACACTTCAACAGATTGCAAACTTAATTTAGACAACTTTTCTTGAGAAACATAGTTTGATATTTTTATCGAGGCAATTTTTCTTGCATAATGCAATTGTATTTCGTTGTGTTAAGTGACAGAGACAGAGTTTGTTTAAATGCCGGTGTGTGATCGATGAGCGATGGGTGTTGTGTATCCCGATTCCATTTAATCATGATTAAATTGCAGACTTTTGTGCTCTCATATTTCCTGTAAGTAAGATATTCTTTTACAAAATAGACTGTAGATCTACTTGATTGCATGACCTAATCTACGGTTGCTCGAATTGTAAGTTAGAAATTGCCGCCCAACTTGCGTTTTTCCTTTCAAATCCTATAATAAAGTATAGCATAGGTTTGATGAAATACTTTTTTAATCGTTAATTAGGCACCTGTCTTACAACCAGATCTCATCGCTAAGGAATCTCACGTTTGGTGATCTACCGTCACTCAGTTACCTGTAAGTATGCGTGATTCTTTAGTAGCCAATATCAATTTTATATTAACAAAATTTGTTTGTGATTTGTAAAGGCGTGACAATGAAATAAGCTAAAAAAAGATCAAAGGGAGTGAATGAGCCGTATACCTTTTGGGGGGACATTCAACAATGAAAAACGCAAATAGCAGTTGGTTCATAAAAAAATCCTCATATCAAGTCTCGCATTGTTTCACAAAACACCAGTGCAGATAAGATCTGGTGGTATGAACTGAGTTTGACTTTGCATATTACAAAAAGCGCCATAAAAACGAGGAGGATTTTAACCCTGAAACATTTATTCTTGATGGCACTTTTTCTTTAGTTTTGTTCTAGATCTTCTGCAATTATTATATAAAGATGTGGCAAAACAGTCGAACGAGAAACAGCGCATTTTATTTGGGATTCTTTTGTTAATTCTTTCAACACAATAAGGATACATTATACCCTGGATAATTCAATACAAGAACATTTTGAGGTGTGAGCGTTTTTCTTTGTTTTACACTTGGTTTTGTTTTAGAAGAGTTGATATTTTAATTTATATACCTGGCCTGTATCCCTGAAAATCTCTTTTTCTGGAATTTTCCAGGGTGGATGACAGCTTAAAAGTAAAGTTCAAAAACGATTGTTTTTATTAAGTTTAAACATCTAATCGCCATAACAAGTGTTGCTGTTCGTTGCAATAACAAAAATTGAATCTCATCAATCCAGAGTGGTACGTTCGAATTCTGGAACTTGACATCGCTTCAAACTCTGTAAGTAGCTTGAACTAAACAACTATCATTATGAATGATAATTCAATAAAAATTGCCTAAAGACAACTGCCCGATGAGTATTGCTAAGTAAAATTCAGGCGAGGCCGAACAACACTAATACAACTTACAGTTAGCTGTAAGTATGCGCCATTCTATAGTAACGATATGAATTTTTTATTAATAAACTTTGTTCTGATTTGTGCAGTGTAGGCGACTTCCATTTTGCTATATCAATAAAATACGATATATTTCTTATGTTTACTGCTGTTTCACTATTGAGTAATGACTCCTACCACTACTGGAAATGAAAATGTTATAAAATCATTCAATCTTTATCTGATAAGGGCATCACAAGGGGGAAAACTGAACGAGATACGTAACTGTTAATATTTTATAGTATAAATTTAAAATTGCATGAAACAATGAAATATGCTAAGAATAAACAATATTAAAAAAAAAAGAAATGAATTGAGGGAGCTGTAGATTTACCTCATGTTTCTTTATCCCTCAATGTCTCTGTTTCTGGTAGATGACAACTTCATTTGTTTAAAATGAGGTTTCTTATTGAGTTTAATCAACCAACCACTGTCACTACTCAAATAGCAACTCGAGTGTTGCTTTTTGTTGCAATAACAAAGATTAAATTCTCTGTTTTGACATTCTCTTGGACTGTTAAGAAATTTTCATTTTCTTGTACACCTTTTTCGTTAACCTTTGTACAATAACCGAATCTCATTGTTTCAAAGTGTCACTTTTTGTAACTTAACGTTGCTTTGGCAAACTCTGTAAGTATTAAACTGTTTTAGAAATATTTTAATTGGTTTATTCCTCTATTAAGTGCCATGGCTAATAAATTGTATCTGAACCAAACATATATTAAAACTTTTCCAAAAAATTAAAGAAAACGTTATGAAATATCAGTTTTGTACTGAAAATGCTTCAAATGTTATGGGAGTAAATCAAAAGGCCAGAATCCTGTCCCTCCACTAGGCCATTGATGATTTAGAGAGCGCTAGATAAGATCATCATTGTGACTATGTGTGGAAAAAAAATATAATTTTGAAACATTCTCGTCTTTTTAACAAATGCGCATTCTGCCATGTAACATAACCTATTTATTTTCTTTTATACTAGAAGTAATTATAGATCAGTAAAGGGCGTTCGACTTTGATTAGCTTTTAGAGGTTCGAACATTTTACTTCTACATAACGGGAAATTTAGTTGTTTTGTACTCAGAAGAGTTTCTTTTTTTATGATAATGACTTACATAAGGGTGTATGGCAAGTCTGTTTCTATACAAAGATAGCAGGAGTAAAAAGTTTAAAGACTATGAAACTGCCCAAACGTTGATGATTTTTTTGCATGGTTGCATGGCGGTATGTTTTGAGATATATCGAGATCATCTGCTTATTTGGACGAATTTTAGGATTTTTCCAGAGAGGGAAGGTTTCTCATTAATGCTATTAAGCTATTTATGTAATGAGTTTTAGGGAATTTTAAAGTTTTTGTTTGGGAAACATTTTTGCACACATTTCTTGTCATACTCGTATTTTACACTTTAACGAATTGCAAATTTGATTTATTCTCAAACTGAAATAATCCAAAGCTTAAAAATTCAGGATGCTATAACTGCAGTTACTTTTAAGTTAGTTAGAAACAGTTTGCTTGTGATGATATGATTCAGGTACTTGTAGCAATCAAATGTCTGTAAGGTGTCTCATGGAGTAAAAAGTTTAGAACATATTATTTCAAATACTACAGGGCTATCACACTTCAGAAAACAGATAATGAAAAAGAGGAAAAAAATATGCTAGTTAGCCATGTTAGGCTTTTTTGTGAAAAATACAAGTTTGATAAGAATTCTAGATTTACAGTGTGTTTCACATTATTCTCAGGTCATAGCTATGCGTAACATAACCCAATAATTCACTTCTGAGTGCGATATATGAGTTGTCTATCATGATATTGTTAATTGATTAATAAATCAATCAATCAATCAATCGATCAATCAATCAATCATTACCTATTCTTTAGACAAATTCAAACATCAGGTAAATATTTATATCTAGCGGTTTGTGTCAAAGATAAAGTGCTACGATATCCGAACTGCAAAATGTTTTTGTATGGATAAAAAGTATTAAAGAGTTGTTGTTTAAAAGCAGTTCTGCCTCATGAATCATTCATTTATTTTTTCATGTAAAAGTTGAGTTCAAAGTTAATAAACTAAAAATAATAACAAACGGACTCATAGAAAACATAAATCAACATTAGAAGGAACATATATACAATTTGTGCCATAAATTGCAAGGTACAACGGTGTTTCTTCAGAAGCAGTTCTTTTAAAAATAGATAAATTACATACCATAGTCGAAACGATTTTTTAGCTGACGTTTCGAACTGGAGTCCTTCGTCGGAGTGAAAGCATGACAACACAAATAAATAGGTTGCTTTATACTAAAGCAAATGAAGATGACACAATGAAATGAATATGAAATTAAATTAAAGTATAGACATGTGTGAATGAAATGTTAAAATAAAACAAAAAAAAATATTAAGCAACATTTTTGTTGTTGTTGAATGAAAGGCGGTTAACAGGAAGTGAAACGTTCATTTATCCCGTGGGGATTTAGTGTGCCCAAAACGTGAATTATAGTTGTATTTCTTAATACCTGCGACAGTCACTATCGCCGTTGATTACAGAAGGACCGAATGCAACAAGCTTGGAAACAGAATTACTAGAAGATTTAAGAAAACGGGAGACAGGTTTAGATAGATCAGTCTTGCGTATGCCATAAAGATGATCTCTGGTGCGATCACCTGAACGGCGGCCAGATTCACCGGTGTATAACCTTTTGCAATGATCAGTGATATTTAGAGTGGACACGCATCGATAGTGCCAGGTTCTTTAATACAAGGCATGTTCTTTAAAGTGCGAAGACTTCCATCTATTAAATAAATTGTACACAATGTACAATATGCATTGTATTGCTTTGTACAATTTTAGACGAGAGATAACTGCTTTTTAAAATAAAACAACATTTACCCAATACAGCACTACGATAGTCGAATTGTGTTTTAACATAGCCCTGAAATTTACTTCATCTATAAATAACACCAAGGGATTTGGATAAGTGGACTTGACTTATGCGTACGCCATTTATTTCTAAAACTGCTGGATCTAAAAATATACCTTTTATAACTTCTGTCTAGAGGCTATTAACAGAAATCCAGTCTTGGTCATATCTAAGGAAAGTGCGTATAATTTGCAGCCAGTCTGATGCTGATATTAAGTCAATCTGAATTTCAAAAACCTTAAATCGATAGCAAGTCACTATCAGTATAAGTTAAATGTGTATCATCAGCTTACATTCTATAGACAGAGTTATACAAACAATGCGACCGATCATTAATATAAATGAAAATCAATAGATGACCGAGGGTGTTCCCCTAGGGAATTCCACATGTTAAAGAATAGGAAAGCAAACCAGTCAAGAGCGTTTTCATTAAGACCATAAATATTTAACTTAGACAAAAGTAGTTGATGATCGTGATCTGATCTGATAATTATTCATATCAGACCTTTTGCCTAGTTTGAATAAAAGTGTAACTTTTGAAATGTTCCAGTCATCAGGGACTTGCCATTCACTAGTGAAAAATTAAATATATAAAAGATATAAGGAGAAATATGGTCATTACAACCACGAATAAACAAACCAGAGATTGTATTTAGACGTGTTTACGTTTATTTACTTTATTTAGAAGCCTTATTCTTCCTTTATTATTTTTAAACGAAAACTAAAGCTAGTTTGATGACTGCTGATACACTATCAAGTCTAGGTCATACTTATGAAAAATAATGCTTAAATGACTCTGGCAAATTAGAAGATATAGTTATAGATGTATTATTATCAAGAATAATGGTTTCTTTGGTAGATGAATTATCTGATTTTCGAGACATAAGTTTAATTAACCGCTTGTCACATTTTTCAATGATCGCAAAAACTTTCAATATTTTTGTTATTACAGAATAGTTCTTTTTTGGTTTAGCTGATTTGATTTTTGAATTTACAATCTTGCGTATTCTTTTGAAGTTGGCCCGATCAATTTTCGTGCACTTAACTTTTTGAAAGAGCGTTTTTGGCATTGAGTACAAAAACAAGTAATGAAAAATGTTATTGGAATAACTTTTATACGCATTGCGCTTCCTTTTTAACTTTGTTTATGCCGCTTTTATCAAAACACATCGTGTGGATGTCTTGTGTAAAACCCGTTTCACGGAAAGTTGTTAATATTTATTTTCCCGTGGAAGGTCACAATTTAAATTTCCAATTGGTCCAAAGAATATTGGGGTCTTGATAAAAAGATAGGTCACCCAATCTGTTTCACAAATATCATTATAAAAACTAGACCTATTAAAATCATTAAAACTTCTATTAGTACTTGAATTACGGGCTGTTGGAGTTCAATAGACAATTTCCGATTAACATAAAGGCTTTGGTCACTAATTGGAACGTGCGCCGCACAGCTCGCTCCGGACAATTAGTGTAAACCAAATAAATAAGAGTAGCAGAATTCTCATTAATACGAGTCGCCTCAGCGATTAACTGATAGAGTTCATGATAACCTGTTATTTCAGTTACTTGTCGAGCGTTACTGCCATAATTGGCACGAGCCATATCAGCGTTCATATAGCATACTAAGTTAACGTCATTATCCGAGTAGACGTCAAACCATTTCCAGTCGTTTGGTAAAGACCTCTATTGAAAATATCGCAGATGCCGTTTTGCGGAGCTGGATAAAGATGAAAAATAATGAGAACAAAAACTCGCTGCAGATTAATATAAAAGACGACTTTTCGCTTTAGCTTTATATTTGCATTTTGTAAACCTGTATTCATAACAATAGTCCCCCAGCAACAACTACCTGGGTCGTCACGCACGTTAGTGGGTAGAAGTTAAGTGCTTTCCGTTTTTATTATTTTTTTACAACATTTAGGAATCTAGTAAAGTTCTGAGGAGTAGGGATACGGACTCCAGGTCCCTTAAAAGGATCTTACTCATACTATGGGCATACGGTTTAACGTCCTTATCGGGGAAGACACGAAAGTCTAACCATTTGCAGATATTAGAGCAAAGCCATCAGTTTCTCCTCACATATATTTTAAGACCCTGAGTGTTGGTCCATCCTGGAATCGACCCCGAGACCTGCCGCACAGTAGACTGGTGCCTTACCAACTATGCTGACCAGGGGGCGGTCACAACCCATAGTGGCTGTGAACGACATTACTGAACTCTTGAAAACTAATTCTCGATTGAAGTTTCAAATGGCTGAGCTCTTCATAAACTTAGGTTTGCTCACAGGTTATTACTATTACTAGGTTTGGATGTTTTCTCTTTCTTTTTTTGACAGTAGAAATGAATTTATGTTTAGGTTTTGCTGAGAATTGAGAAACTCACACGACCAAGAGCCTCAAAAGGAAATAGTTCTTTCCCATCTCTTATCTCAGTGAAAGACAAAATAAAGGTTGTGAAAGGGTTAAATGTCACACAATTGGGTCTAGCTGATAGCACTGCCATGAAGTCTGGGGCAAGCACTTTTAAAACAACGATCAAACATTGCAAACTTTTATGACGACTTGTATTGAGCTCTGTGTATTGAGAGTCTACAGCTATTGCGTTTTTAAAGATTCGTTGTTTCCCATAAATTCAAACAATCCCTTTTCTCTTATTAGGGATTTAGGGCAGAACAACATCTCAACATTAGGAAATGGAAAGTTTCCTAGGCTGCCGTTACTCCAAACACTGTAAGTATTAGGATTTTGCTTTCTTATTCCTAAAATATAGAATAGAAGGCTTTTCTAATCCTTGCGGAGATATTTCTATTAGTGCCACTTTTTTCGTTCACTACACGGCTCAACCTTAAGTAGATCAAGTGTTTCGCGTCTCCCAAGTCCTTCCTCTTTCGACTGATAGTATCACCACTTTTGTTTTCTATATCGAAGCAAGTTGTCCGTGTTTTGGCTCCATTTGACATTTCTGTTAACATTTCCTCACGGTCACCATGGCGGTGCGACAAAAGATCAACATCATCCGCGAAGTAAATATCAGTTCTAGCTGTTTCAACAACGGCCACTGTATGCTTTTCCTGTGTCCCTCTTTTGTCCTAGTCATGATTCAATTGATGGCAAAGAGAAAAGGAAAAAGCGATGTTGAAAGGTTTTATTAATGTCCCGTAAATGTCACGTGGCATGTAGAACACTCATTAACTGATTGGACCATGCACGTTTCCACCGAAATCTACTCTGTCTCGTTCTTTTGCTTTGTGTTTCATCACAAGTCTCTTTCTATGCAGTTTTTGACTGCTTCAAGGCCTGCTCTACTGAAGTGTTTTCTTAGATTTGGCTAGTGCACTTCCATGGTACGAGCATCCTGCAACAGCTCCATTTTGAGCCTGTAGCCAGTCTTTTATGCCGTCGTCTTAAATTCTTCAGCTTCAATCTGAATCTGCACCACTACTAAGTGCAGGTCAAACCCAACATCAGCTGCTCTTTTAATCCTCACATCCATCAATGGTCGTCTGAAATTGCTGTATATACACACATGGTCTATCTGGTTTTCTGTGCGGTGATCTGGGGAAACCCAAGTAGCTTGGTGAATCCTCTTTTGTGGAAACAAGCTACAATCTATGACCAAGGCATTAAAACAACAAAAATGAACAGTTCTCCATTCTCATTTATTTTTTCAAGCCCCTTCCTACCCATGGACAAATCTCTTCCATCGTTGTTAGTTTGGCGTTCAGGTAAACGTTCAGGATGAGAGTGTCTTTCTTCTTCTTTCGATTCACAATGTCTTGTAGCTGTTTGAAGAACTTTTTTTTATCTTGTTCATCTTCAGCATTGGTTGGGGCATTACCTTGCACTGCATCCCACTCCATCAGTTTTCTTGGCGAGGCTGGGTTCAACATCATCCCCACATTTTCAGATTTAGGGTCATTGTCCATCGAATGTCTTAAATAGATAAGCAACTTTCTAGTGGAATGTCAGAACTGCCCTGCCTGCGTACATCTGGCTTCACGCAGGCTTAGCAATGCTAACTTACCAATTTCTTTAGTTATCAATGAGATAAAAAACTGCTTTGAAAAAAAACTGATTTGTACCAGTTCAAGAAAACTTGTACTGGGGCATGAAACAATGCCCTGGATCAAAATAAATCGAACCAGTTCAAAACCATATTGAACCTGAACTACAACATATATTCATAAATATAATTCTTTTTATTTATTTTTGTACAACCTTTTGTTAGATACTTGGATAATAACCAAATCACCTCGATCCACAGTGGCACGTTCTGTAACTTACTGTCGCTGAGATATCTGTAAGTGTTAACTGCTTCTATTTTTTAAGTGGGAGTAGGGAGGATTTAATTTTTTATCATTTGTAGTATATATATGAAAATTGGAAGGCATGAAGGGGGAAAATGTAGATGTGTGGCACGGTCTTTAACTTACCGTTCAGAAATCTATAAGTGTTAACTCCTTCTATGTTTTAAGTGTGTGTGTGTGTGTGTGTGTGTGTATATTATTTATAGTACATGAAAATTAGAAGCCATGAATTACAATAAGAAAATTATAAATGTATATTGATATTTTTTTAAAAAAATTCTAAATTTTTTTACAACTTTTGGTAGATCCTTGTACGGCAACCGAATCGCTTTGATCCAGGGTGGCACGTTCTGTAACTTACCGTTGCTTCAATTTCTGAAAGTGTTAACTACTCTTATTTTATTTAATTCCGTCTACAAAAGCAATTTTTATGTGACAGGTTTTATATATTTGCCAGTGTACGCCCTGTATACACGAGTAATTTTTATTTGAAAACAAAAGATTTGATACTGGGATTTATGAATGACATTAGAAAAATTGCCATTTTTATGTGTTGTTTCGTCTACACGGACATTTTTCTGTATGTGACAATTTTTATTTGCCACATAAAAAATTACAGACCAGCTCCAGAGTGAAAAAAATGTGTCCGCTAATGCTTTCAATAGCTATATACTAACATTATATATACAGAGATAAATGTAAAACAGTGAAATATATACATATACTACAATCAAAACTGAGTTGAAGAAGAAAAATGCAAATAATTTGTTGTACGCCACCATGGAGAGTGTATGTTAATGCGTGGTAGTAATGCAGAATGGCAATGAAAAAAGGGTCTATTGTATTTGTTACACAGTATTTGTTACAGTTGGAGTAATTCAGATGGCTAAACTAATTTGCCTTCAGCCTTGTTAATAGAATTTCCAAATATTATTATTGTTTTTCCAAAGCTTCTCATCTTTTACGTTTTAATGCATCTAAAAATAGCTGAGCCCACACTAGCTTAGTAAGAAGACCCGAAGTTTACTTGAAGTTTACTTCAGATGTGAACAGCTCAAATTACTGCGTAAGTTGACTACCTTGTAGCCCTGGTAACAAATTTTCTTTGCAACAAACAACAACAACATCTTTATTTGTGCACTCTGGCGGAATTTTACGGAAATTTACAAAAGAAAAAAGAAAATAAAGTTTTGCGAGTTACTGAGAGCACAGCCACTTAAAAATAGCAGGGGCTAATCGAGCGAAATGGCTGGCTTTAAAGCAGCCAAAGTTTGTTTCCAAATAAAACTCAACCAATCTTTAATACTTACGCATTATCAAAACAAAAAAACTAACATATTGTCAATCAATAGATATACTGTATAGACTCAAAGTGACTGTTGGTTGATTGCGTAAAC
>JAOBRB020055514.1:0-14581 GCA_027575285.2 Zoanthus pulchellus | reverse complement strand
TCATCGTAATCACTGGATGGCATGTCATCATAATGGCCATAGTTTTCGTTATCATGATTATCACTGGACGCCATCGTCATCATAGTTACCATAGTCCTAGTTATCATCGTAATCGCCGGAGGCCATCGTCATCATAGTTACCATAGTCCTAGTTATCATCGTAATCACTGGATGGCATGTCATCATAGTTACCATAGTCCTAGTTATCATCGTAATCACTGGATGGCATGTCATCATAATGGCCATAGTTTTCGTTATCATGATTATCACTGGACGCCATCGTTATCATAGTTGCCACAGTCTTCGTTATCATCACTGTTTTGCTTTTTTCATTGCCATCATTGTTTTTTCCGCCATCATTATTGTCATAAGATTGTAGTCTTCATGATCATTGTCGTAACCATTGCACTTGTTTTTATCATTGTCATAATCCTCTTTGTGATCATGATCGGAATCGTCGTCATCATTGTCATAAGCATCGTAGTTGTCGTCCATATTATCATAAGCATCGTAGGCGTCATCAAAATTTTCATAACCATTGCAGTCGTCTTCATCATTGTCATAATTATTTTTGTCGTCATAATCGTAGTCGTCGTCATCATTGTCATAAGCATCGTAATCGTCATTAAAATTGTCATAAGCACTTTGTCGTCATCGTTGGCATAGCCTTAATAACGAAATCAGTGGACGCAGCTGATAGATATTGCTGACAAGCGAAACTAGCCAAATCCTAACACCAGCCTAGTGGCTCAATTATTCCCGGTTTCTGTAGTGTTAAGTGGATGAGAAAAGTCATGCAATGTCCTCTATGCTATCGTTGTTGTTATTGATACCGTTTTAAATTGCAATCTTTATACTTGCAGTGTTGGCAAACACCAGCAGATGATCTTGGCTCCGACATAAGTAATAGATCACGCTGCTCTGCTAGTTGTGTAAGCTCTGTTCATCTTTGTTTACCCATATCAAGAAGAGAATTTCTAGTTGCTCAGAAGTGTTGTTAGTAGTAATGTGAAAAACATCTCTATTAGCTAATTCCATAAATACCATAATACTCATTTCTTGTCCTTCCAAAATTTTGCATAAGCATTGTTTACAGTTTCTCTTGGAATCAATTTAAAATAAAATTCTTATGCAAAATTTTGGAAGGACAAGAAAAGAGTATTATGGTATTTATGGAATGGGTTAATTGGCGGATTGCGTGCCCATATGAAAAAACAAATAACATGGCCGCGAGGAAAGCATTTAAACGTTGATGATGATGATGATGATTGATGTTGATAATGGATGATGATGATGGATGATGATGATGATGATGATGGATGATGATGATGGATGATGATGGATGATGATGATGGATGATGGATGATAGGTGATAATGGTAATGATGATGATGATAATATGAGCGTTGAAATTTCAGGTGACTAATGACGTACTGGTGTCAATGAGAGGTATGTCTAAAAAGCTGTTGACAAAGTTTGACACTCGTATGTTTTAAATTAACCCTTTCACTCCCAGTCAGTTATCAACACTCAACTTCTCCTTACATAACTAATACAAAATGATACATTTGATAATGAGAAAATGAGATTGATCAAACAAAGTGAACTACAGAAGATTAAAAGTGAAATTCTCTCAAACTTGTTCAATGAAAAGTATGAGATCAAGTTGAGAGAACTTAATAATTCAACTGGGACTGACAGGGTTAAAGAAAATATGAAAAGTTATGAGCGATTTCCTGTACTCGCACATCAGTAACGTCACAAAATTTATCTGAAAATGTTGATTATGTCTCTTATTTATGAGTAATGTGTTTGTTTGTGCTGTTCTTTTTGTTGTTTTACCCCATGGGGGTACCCTACGTTTTATTCCGACCCAAGAAGTAGTAAAACCTATTTAAAGCAAAAAAATAATCTCTTAACTGGAGTTTTCTCTCACTAAATAAGCAATTTGTTTGTACTAAAATAATGCAAACAAACTTTTGTTTTCAGAAATCTGAGGCGTGCAAAACTGGTTGTAATTTTGTTTTCAACGATATTAAACCAGGTTAGAAATTGATACATAGCGAAAAACATTCATCATCTCTAGAAAACAAAGGTTTCTTAAATTCATGAACTACTTTAACTTTCTTGAATGATATAGTTCTTATCTAGATTGTTCTGCGTTGCCCAGCAACACAATAGATAGCTTAAGCATCACGTGAAACGCCAAACATCAGCTTGCATGCAGTTTGGCAATGTTTGCATATATTTAAGCTACACGTATACTACGCATGCTCTAAAAGGACATGCATTATATCGAGCTTTCTCCTGTCTTTTTGGTCTGCTAACTGTTTTATTGTATTTGAATTTGTTGAAAAAAGTATGGACAGCACTTTACCAATAATCATCAGTTTTTTAGTGTCCATCTTTCCATAAATTCTTTGCAGAGCATAATATCATGCTCTGATTTATACGTGAAAACAATGAATGAAAGAAATTTAAAAGTAAGTGTGAGTAAAGATATTTGTATGCTAAAGATGATCTATTAGGTCGAAAACGTTTAGTTCTTAGATTTTGAGTATACAAATATTTTTACTCATAGTTACTGTTAACTTTTAACTAGGCGGACTTATGAACAATGAAATAAACATTCAAAACTAAAAATGTGTGATCTTTACTAAAGATCTAGATAGAATCTAAACTTATTTCTACGTAACCTCTGAATCACACAGGTATTAGTGGTTTGGGGTATGCTAAAGACACAAGAAAAATTGTCACATTTAATGGCCCACGACTTTTTTGTCGAACAACCAGCTCGCTTTTGGGAGTTATGGACGTGAAACTAATCAAAAGCATCTACAGAAACGAAACTTTTGGGTTTCTGTTCTTTTACAAGGTTGCAGGAGCACAGAATTGGTTCCTGTTTCCAAATCAGGTACATGGACGGATCAGGACTTTTGCAGTTAGTGATCACGTGACGAGACCTACCAATTGAGTTAGACATGAGAAAAATAATGTTCCTAATTGGAAAGAGCACGTTCACATTAGTTAGAAGGCAAATTTTTAAGGATCAAGGTTAAAAACTTAAAAAATAGCAGCTAATGTAAAATCTAAATTTTAATTTGATAAGCAAATTTAAATTTATGAAAATAATACTGAAAAAGCAATCTTGCAATTTTTTGTCAGTGCCTCCCAGTTTTTACGTATTTAAAGCAGAAGCCCATATGTTTGAGCGAGCAATTCCCATAATAGGCGTATGTCATGATCACGGTGTTTTCACGAACTGGTATATTTTTACATCGCTTTAGCAGGAAATTCTAATAGTTTCAGTCCTGGAGGAATCAAACAATTCATGCAAATTAACAGCTGTAACAGTGATGTTATTGATCAAGTTTTCACGAATGTGATTGGTTTGAATTCACAATAACTGAACTAAAAATGTGTCGGTTCGTAAAAACGCCGTGACACTAGAACATTGAAGTACACTCGCTCCTGCTTATCGGCTCCTGTTTGAAGTCAATAGCTCAAAAGTCAAGATTTTCCTTTTTAAAGGGAACCTCCACTAAAACAACAAAATAACTTTAAACCACAGAACATAATGTTTACAATTGGAATTACTCAATCTTTTGACAATGAAAATGTTTGTATTCGAGAAAAATAAATTCCAAAAACGCTTATTTTGGCTTTCAAATTTCCTGTGCGCCGCCATCTTGAATAATTGTGACGTAACTTGGTAGGCCCTATTGTTCTGATACAAAGAGCGATTGTTCTGGAACAATAGGGCAACCAAGTTACCTCACAATTATTCAAGATTGCGGCGCCCGGGAATTTTGAAAGCCAAAATAAGCGTTTTTGGAATTTATTTTTCTCGAATACAAACATTTTCATTGTCAAAAGATTGAGAAATTCCAATTGTAAACATTATGTTCTGTGGTTTAAAGTTATTTTGTTGTTTTAGTGGAGGTTCCCTTTAACTAAATGACAATCTGCTTTCGCCATTTCTGGATATCTTATTTGTAATTGTTAAGTTAGTTTTCGTTACGTGATCCTGAACTGGAAAGAGTCTATTGACACATCGTCATCGATATTTTATATTTTATAGAAGCCTGGAACAATAATTAGAGGAAATAGCACATTTGTAATAAATACATAAAATTGATCTATATTTAATTTTTAATTTAAAAAAAACTTTTATGAATTTTCAGTTGCGTAAACTGCTCTTTTTCTAGTGTATGTTTTTTAATTAAAATAAAATGGCATAAAGTCTACATACTAGCACAAAGTAAAATGGAACAGTTCATTTTGTGGTATTGAAAATATTTTTCATTACTTTGCATAAGAATATGCATAAGCCAAATAAAGTAAACAATTCTTATATGGAGGAACCTCTGTTCTAACAAGATCAAAGAAACATGTGACGGAAAAGCCAAAAAACCAATTAACATGTACATATAATCGAGAATTTGAAATGCGGCATCGCCCCAATCAGCCATAGAGCTGTTTGTCATGTTTTTTTTTGTTGATTTAGCAATGGAATAGTTTTCTGAAAATGAATATGAAACGAAGGAACAATAACTTTAGAGCATTGGTCAAAATTCTCTATATCGTTGTTAGTTAATGTATTTAATTAAGCAGACAAAAACATGCTTAAGGAGTTTATACCATTGCAAAATCTTAAACATTTAACAGTTATTTTAAAAACCAATGCTGTTAGAGTGGATTGTTTAGAAAACTCAGCAATTTAGAAAGAAGATTACATTCTTTCTTAGCTTTGTTTTATATTGTGTGCACGATCACGGTTAGAATATTTTATTCTAGATGTGATGCTTCCTTAGACTATTTGACCGGTAGCCCATTCACAACTCAAAGCCTTTTGTTATTCCTGCACGGCATCTTCGTATTTCAATAAAGAAAAGGGAAAAAATAACAAATAACAAAGAAAGTCATCAATTTTCTAGTCGACTCTACTAACCTTGTTAAAACATTTTTCTTAAGATAACAAAGTTGGCTTCACCGGAAGAAGATTTTCATCTAATAAAACTTGATTCAGGAACACAACTTCATTTTGCTGTTGCTGTGGTAACATCGTTTGGATTAGATGGGGTGTATTACAGCGACATGATGAGAACCTTCACAGGTATGTACAGTTCATGTAACAATCTATTTTGAAGCTAAATCATATTAGCTCTCTTGTAACAAAATGAATGCATTGTGTTACGGGAACGCAATGGGGTCATTGAGAGGTTTACTGTAAGGTTCAGTACTGACCATTCTAAAAAGACCTTAAATGAGAAAAATTTTACATATGAGCATAGATTTAACACCAAAAACGTTTGTTAATAGCCGATTTTGATATACGGGATAATGGTTTTTTTCGGAAACTAAAATATTTATATTTTTCATATTTAATTAACTACAGAAGTTACTTAATAAAAGTATCCCGGATGTGCGCGCGCGTTTATTTTCCCGCCATTTTTTGTCGCTTTGACGGCTCCTCAAGTTTTCGTTGAAGTTTCAGAATTTGATGAAATAAAAAAAAATAAATTATTGTAATAGAAATCAAATATGATCTTCAGGATCCTCGGGGAATATCTAAGATTAAGCAGAGGGAGGTAGCAGCATCAAAATATTCTTATGAAGAAAAAAAATGGTGAAGAATTTATCCATGTAATAAATAGAACGCTGAATAGCCTTACGCTTAAAGCTATAAACTTTATTTTACCGTGTTAAAAATATACCAAGTATATATCTACGTGATCCCGTGCAATGTATTCTATATGATTAAGTAATTTAAAATTTGAAAGGTGCAAAAGTGTTACTCACCTATTAAAGTCTGTTACCACTTGCTTTTGGTGTTTCTTCCGTAATATTTATTTAAGTGGAGAAATGTTATCAAGTATATATAATTTTATAGAACTGAGAAAGAATTTAGAACGAGAAGATGTTGTTGCATTCAGCGAAAGAACGAGAACTTAGTTTTCGCAATATTTTGAATTAAAATAAAATTAAGCAATATGAAAATGTTTAGTTTTACACTAAAATGTTAAAATTATTGTATAAGCAATGAAATCTAAATGCTTGTATATAATCAGTTAGTTATGTATCTACTTTCAAAATCACTTACATTTTACCATATTTAACAGTCAAACCTCGAGGATGAACGGACTACGAGATCAATAGTCCAAGAGGTCGAAGGTAGAATGAGCTATTCAAATTCGTAGTCCAAAAACGGATTTACACACAGTAGGTTATTGATGAAATCCTCTGATGCAATAGCAAAACGGGGCTCATTAATATTTTGATCTGTCCTCCTTTCTCTACCAGAAGACCATCACAAATAGGGCTCTAGAGGAGTAGCCAATCGGAATGTAGGATGTATGTTAGATTGTTAAAAGGTTTATACTAAAACATATTAACTTTCCAAATATTCTGTATTATACAATATAGATGTCAGTTATCTACTAAGAGTATCAATTGAGTTAGTAACGTATCCTTGATGCTCTAAATTCTTATACAAAACTTGTATCATCGACGAGTTATCTACTACCATAATGATTTATATAATTTCATGATGCAAAGTGTCCAACGGAATGTTCTCTATTCTTATGCATAGTTTGTATGATTATTTCCTTTAGATGGTGACAAAATGGAAAACGTTTTAAATTTGCAATCCAAAGTATTTAAGAGGCACGGTATCATCTACGCCAAAGTGACCTGGGAACAACCACCAAGTAAGCTTACCATCTCACGTTTCAAATTACTTCTCTGTCCACTTTCAAACAATTCATTGATGGTCTTTCGTACTCTGAACCCTTATTCAGTTGTACTTCATACCATAACACTGGACCATGACATAATTTATTGAGTGTAAAATCCCCAGGGGTGTGGAAATATGTATTTTGGACACTTGTCCTGAGCAAGTAAATATGAAAAATCTACTTGCCCGAACTCCAAATCAACTTGCTTTTGAATTGTTTGAGTTCCAATTCATTAACTCCATCTGTTAAGTCTGAATACTGATAACTTTTCTCCGTAATTACGCCGATATTAATTTTTCTGCTTTCCGGAATTCAAGGCGAATTTCGCTGACTAAAGAACAATACTTTCGCATAACGGTTCACTTTAAATTCGCTACAGTGTGAATACGACGAAATACGGCGAAAATGGCAAAAATTCAGAAAATCTCGCCGTAATATGGCGTTATTACGAAACTAAACTTTTGAGCACTACTGTATTGCAAGTTTATACCCATTAAAAAAACTATTTGTCCGTGGACAACTAAACAGCAAAATTTCACTTGTCCGGGTCCCCAACGCAACGAGTCGGGCAAGTCGGGCATACGATTTCCACATCCCTGATCCCTCTTACATATTTAGCCTGTATGCAGCAAAAGGAGCTTCACACATATAACGTTTCCTTCTGGAAGAAAACTAGCTTAAAGACTAAATAATTATCAAAAGATCTAAGTATCACCACAATTTAACAAGTACTTTAAGAAAGTATACACTTGTAACACTTTTAAATTTTAACACAGACATGTTTTGGCTTTTACATACTGTCAATATCGTATCACTCTCTCCACAATGAAGATGTCACAATTAAATGCCGAAACATGTCTGTGTTAAAATTTAAAAGTGTTGTGTACTTTCTTAAAGTATTAAATAATTTGTACTAAAACTACCGTTAAATTGGTAAATTCTAAGTAGCTGTGCCTCCAGGGATTCCATGCAAAGCTATCAAGGTTCTCTTAAACGGATTTAATTTTTCGTTGTATAGAATCTGATGCCAATGGATTAGATAAAACTTGAGTCTGGATTTTTTTTTACCGAATGTTTATCACAACTCAACTTCTTTCCAGAATTCTTTAAATTAAATGATTCCAGATCTAGAGTCCCTCAACTTGATCCGGGAATTAGTAACTATGATTCCTACAAACTTAATTCCAAAACCGTTCGTAGGATTCTCAATTCACTCAAAATATGTTGTTGTTATTGGGAGAGAAAGACTCTGGTAAATCTAGAGAACAAACCCACTTATATGATTGTTATTTCCGTCAATGGATCGAAAAAGGCCATAGAATGACAGTAAAATTACCTTTATAGATATCTATAGTGCACCAATTGGTAACGAGCCAGTTATAAAGCTACAATAAAGCGAGGTTCAATTAGTACCAAATGTATTAATACCAAAATATGCTGTAAGTTGCATAAATCAACATCATGGTATGACCACCCCACACAATATACATGGACGCTACACCCAGACAAATGAACACAATTGCACAGAACAACTGTTTCTGAAGTCTTTGAATTCTACTATCGAAGTAAACACAGTAAGAGATTGCAGGGAATTCCCATAAGCATATTAGGGACTTTAAGATGTGAGGACGGTGACGACGACGAGAACGGAAGAAAACAAAGGCCTTAATAACAAAATACAATAGTTGCACGTTGGAATGTTGCGAGCTGACCAGTTGCTCACCGTCGTCTTCAATGATACGCCGCGAAAAGCTCATTTTTGGGGTTCCGTGGACAACGACAACGTCAAACAACAAAATTTGGAAGCTTTTGTTTATCTTCGACAATGAACCTTTTACCATTTACTGTTCCAGAATCTTGTAAAAAGTCTTAAATGAAAATTTATTGATGATCTAAAACGGAAAAACTAAGCGGGAAATATTATTTCTCACAACCGCCGTTGTCTTTGCTTCCGTTCTCGTTTCGTAAAGTCCCTATTTGCCTTTTAAGAAGACTTTTATTGTTTTTGATTTTTTTGTACTATTTGGCGAGTGTCCCGTCCAGGGGCAGTCAAAGACTCTCATCCGCTTAACCCTTTCATTCCCAATCAGTTATCAACACTCAATTTCTCCTGACATTACAAATGCAAATTAAGACATTCAGTAATGAGAAAATGAAAATTGATCAAACAAAGCAAACTACAAAAGATTAAAAGTGAAGTTCTCTCAAACTTGTTCAATGAAAACTATGGTCTTAAGTTGGGAGAACTTAATAATTCAACTGGGACTGAAAGGGTTAATACTACAGAAAATGAGACAAGCGATGGCCGTCCCCATGAGCCACTAGGTTCGTAAAAAAAATCAGCTTTTTTTCGCTAGAGTTTCATGGTGTATTCGATTCGTTTATATTCGATTTTAAGTTATCGTCATAAATTTAGCCATATACTTGAGAAAACACCACTACGCATCAACTGTCGAAAGTTTGTATCAGTTTGCATAACACATAACTTTTTTTAAAATATACACCACTTAAAATAATTCTTCAGATTAAAATGGAAACCCTTTTTATCCAACAAACAGGCAAGCCATGTCTTTATCACCTGTACTGGAAAGGTGGAAGCCAAATTGGAAGTCATCAATCAGGGATTATTCGTACTGACAAATTAGCCGAGGTAGAAGAAAAAGAAATATTTTTAATGTTATTGTTGTTTCATTGTTATTGTTATTGATATTGTTGTTGCTGTTGTTATTGTTATTGCTATTGTTACTATTGTTATTATTATTGTCATTGTCATTGTCATTGTTGTTGTCACTGTTACTGTCATTGTCACTGTCATTGTCATTGTCATTGTTTTTGTCACTGTTACTGTCATTGTCATGTCATTGTCATTGTCATTGTTGTTGTCACTGTTACTGTCATTGACACTGTCATTGTCACTGTCATTGTCATTGTTATTATCACTGTCATTGTTATTGTCATTGTCACTGTCATTCTCAATGTCACTGTCATTGTCACTGTCATTGTCACTATCATTGTCATTGTCATTGTTATTGTCACTGTCACTGTCACTGTCACTGTCATTGTTATTGTCATTGTCACTGTCATTCTCATTGTCACTGTCATTGTCATTCTCATTGTCACTATCATTGTCATTGTCATTGTTATTGTCACTGTCACTGTCATTGTTATTGTCATTGTCACTGTCATTCTCATTGTCACTGTCATTGTTAAGGTCATTGTCACTGTCATTCTCATTATCACTGTCATTCTCATTGTCACTGTCATTGTCATTGTCACTGTCACTGTCATTGTCATTGTCATTGTCACTGTCACTGTCATTGTCATTGTCACTGTCATTGTCATTGTCACTGTCACTGTCATTGTCATTGTTGTTGTCACTGTCATTGTCATTGTCATTGTTGTTGTCACTGTCATTGTCATTGTTGTTGTCACTGTCACTGTCATTGTCATTGTTGTTGTCACTGTCACTGTCATTGTCATTGTCATTGTCACTGTCACTGTCACTGTCACTGTCACTGTCATTGTCATTGTTGTTGTCACTGTCACTGTCATTGTCATGTCACTGTCACTGTCATTGTCACTGTCACTGTCACTGTCATTGTTGTTGTCACTGTCACTGTCACTGTCACTGTCATTGTCACTGTCACTGTCATTGTCATTGTTGTTGTCACTGTCACTGTCACTGTCATTGTCATTGTCACTGTCACTGTCACTGTCATTGTCATTGTCATTGTCATTGTCATTGTCACTGTCACTGTCATTGTCATTGTTGTTGTCACTGTCACTGTCACTGTCACTGTCATTGTCATTGTCACTGTCACTGTCACTGTCATTGTCATTGTCATTGTCATTGTCATTGTCACTGTCACTGTCACTGTCATTGTCATTGTCACTGTCACTGTCACTGTCATTGTCATTGTTGTTGTCACTGTCACTGTCACTGTCATTGTTATTGTTATTATTTAAAGTTTAAGCGATTAGAAAACATTAACCAATCACTGTTTAACTGTTAGCATATTAAATACTTTTGTTTCAGTATGGTAAAATAATATTGCATTTTAATTCATCTTCTTGCAGAACGATCCTTATCACAAAACGTCGTTTAATTACACTATATCGGATCTCAAGGCGGGGAGTGCATACACGTTGCACGTACGTTTTTTTGGTAACAATAAAAATATGTTATTAGGGCGCTGACACACTCTACAATATTGCAGACAATAGGAATGTTGCAGCGTGTGTACACCGATGAATTTTGTTGCATGCAACATTACACGAAACGAAATTGAAGTTGAATCGCGCTCTACTCTTACAACAATTGCGTCAATGCAGCAACTTTTCTTTTTTAAACGATTTCTTATTAGACGCCAGTTTTGATTGTTGTAATGCTGGGTAAGAATGGCGCGCTAACACAATCAATGTGGTGTGATTTTGTTTCACTGTGTGTCCATCTCCAAAATATTTATTGTGCGCCATGTTGCGTGAAGTGTTGCACAGTGTTGCCGCTCCTTTACAATACTACATTGTTTGAGAAATCGTTACAGTTTATAATTTACCAGCAGACTGTGTAGTAGGCGAATTGCTGCATTTTCACTTTAAGCCTCAATATAATCAGTACCTGCAGAGTTCAGAAATTTTTCGTAACATCTGAGCAGAGATTTGCTTTACTATTCTGGATTCTGCTTCCTCGGTTTCCTGTTTTAAAATTAAAGACGTCCTTCACATTAGGAACAACGCTCCCATGACAAACAACTACTTTATTTGAACGTAACTTTTTGAGTTCAATTTTTGTTACCTGGTCAAAACTCCTTGAAATTTAGGCTTTTTGCTTAAGTAATAGTCTATTATCTACTAGATGCTTCTAAACGTATAAATTTCCGGCAAATTAATGTATCTTTTATAGCAACTCGAGATATACTGATCAAAGCTTGATCAAAACATGTTCTTAAAGACAATAAATTTTTCAATTATTGTTTCTCAAACTTTAATAGTGTGTTAGTTCATAATAAACAACAACAAATACAAGTATTGGTTAACTATAATAAAAAGTAAAGATGTTAATAAACTTACAAATCGAGATTGTAGCTTTAAGCGAAGTGATTAATCATATATATAGTCATAGACAATCTTAGATCTTACACTGATACAATCAGAAATTAAAAATGTGCTTCTGTAGAACAGTTAGTCCACACAGCATCGCGATTGTAACCTTTCTTTTTGCAATAACTTTTATATGTTTGATTGATGGATCTTTATAGCCAATTGAAAGGGAGTCGAGAGAATATTCTTACGGTTTAGCGTCCCCATCAAGAATTGAGGGTCTAACTATTCGTGAATGTTGCGGAGCAATGGCTTTTTTCGGGCCTTGAGTGTTGGTCCGGAAAATTAAACCCGAACAGGGAATAATGGTATGGTTCATTTCTCAATTACAGATATCCACAAACGCCGGTTTCGGCCACAGCGACCCAGAGATTATGACAGAAGCTACCATAGAAGTCCCAGGTAAAACAAAATCTTTAATGATTAATGCCTTCAGTTCAGCAAGAAGCTTAAATCACAGTACAGGTTATGAGTTAGCAAATGGTTTGACATAGAGGATGGCCATGGAATTAAAAAAAACATTCTGATTACTTATAAGAATGCATGTTTGTGCATATAGATATCTGAACAGACATAACTATAATGCTACTGAAAAAAAAGCAAAACAGTTACTGTTCATCAACATAAAACCAATTGTAGAATTGCACAGGATGCCCAATATAAAATAGGAATGCTTTTACCAATTAAGCTAAGTCAAGCAAAATTGCATTTGAGGATTAGTTACAGGCCTTCAGGGTTTTTTTACAATTTTTCTCATCGGGTTTGAAGGTGCTTAGTTTGCTAATGTTAATAAATGCGTTTCGATCTAATCTTACTAGTGGTATATAAGTAGTTATTTCTGCGAGAAATGTAGTGCTGGCGGCTTAGGTTTTTTGGTTTAATTAATGTTTATGCCTCTTAAAAACGTTTGGCACGTACCATAAAGCATCTGATTTGCAACTGTACTTTTGTCAAGTATTTTGGTATTCCATGCACAACTTCGCACACTGCTTTTTTCTGGACTTGTTTGCAAAATTTAGATAGTGTTAGTCAAACTTTGCTTTAGCGAAACCGATGGTGGTAAAATCTTTTTACTTTGGTAAAATGCATGTAATTTTACAATTTGGGAGTCTAGCTCCTGCAGAAAAGAAAATGTCGACCTATGATTGGCTCCGAACAGTATACGAAGAACACGCCGACCTATGATTGGCTCCGAACAGTATACGAAGAACATGCCGAAGTTAACCCGACCTATGATTGGCTCCGAACTGTATACGAAGAACACGCCGAAGTTAACCCGACTTATGATTGGCTCCGAACTGTATACGAAGAACACGCCGAAGTTAACCCGAAAAGAAAATATCGACCTGTGATTGGCTACGAACTGTTTACGAAGAACACGCCGAAGTTAACCCGAAAAGGAAATGTCGACTTATGATTGGCTCCAAACAGTGTACGAAAAACATGCCGAAGTTAACCCGAAAAGGAAATGTCGACTTATGATTGGCTCCGAACTGTATACGAAGAACACGCCGAATTAACCCGAAAAGAAAATGTCGACCTATGATGGGCGCCGAACTGTATACGAAGAACACGCCGAAGTTAACCCGAAAAACGAACTTCCGCACAACATGACAAAATCTGAAACGGTAGTTGCGATTAGGATGCCAATCTATGGCCAGCAAAAAAGTCTTTTTTTGAAAATTATGTTACATAAAGTTGCAAAGCTAAGTTTTCGTCTTAATTTTGAAGGTTAATAAACTTAAACAGACTTTGTCCTTAACAGGATTTATTGGCTTGGAAAACGGTGACAAAATTTCGATAGCATTTTCTTCTAGCCAGCAATAATTAGGTTCAATTACACGCAGCCCTTTTGTTAGGGCGATGACTACAGTAAAATAATGGCTCGAAAAAAACCCCAGAAAACGCCGCTCATGAAAGGGTTTAAGGTAAACTGACTTCAACATTGTAGTTAATGCTCTCGCACTTCTAAGAGCGTTGAAGCTCATCAGCAACATAGGTTGGCTTATTGCATCGTCATCAGTCTCGCCTTTCACATAAATTATAAGACCTTGGTGGGAATAGCAACATAGCTTAAGTAGAAAAGTTTTCTTACGAACTCTTATGAATTTGATCCAAATTACATGAAATAAACTAAAATACAAGTTATTGTTTAATGTTTCAGGTTATTTTATAAACGAAACACTTGGTTATCCCGGTAAGATTTAATACTTATATGTTTTTAAAACGTTGGATATTCATTAATTGTTTATGCTAAAGTTATAATGTTGTTAAAATCATATCCGCAGTTTGAGATGGAGTAGCACTGCCTCCTCATCAGTATCCTCTTCCTTTGCAGAATAGTGTTGGTCTACATCCTGATCAGCATTCCGCCGCCCCCCCTTCCTCTCACATTAACATCTATTTATGCCCTAATTTCATTATTGTTCTTATTAGAGTCATTCTTTTGATTTCTCATCATCATCAGCAACAGCAACACCAACAGCAGCTTTTTTCCTCTTCTCTCAATCATTAGAACCATCATCATCACCGCCATTGTTCTCGTCTTCATTCTACCGATAGTAATTTCATTATCTGTGTCTCCATCATTAATCACTATAGTTTCCGAAAATGTTTTCTCACTTTAATATTTATAGCTTAAGTGTTCGTATAAAAGCTATAAGCTAAGAGCTAAATCCTTTCGAGCCTAGTGGCCCATGGAGCCGGCGCTTATCTCCGGTTTCTGTAGTGTTAAGCGGATGAGAG
>JAOBRB020055408.1:0-14996 GCA_027575285.2 Zoanthus pulchellus | reverse complement strand
CATCTGACTTCGGGCTAAGTGTGCATAGGAGGAAAAGAAAGCACTGATCGTCCTCTTCGATTGCGAAGGACTACAATTATGTATGACATTTGATCTTTATAACGAATAATAGTGCAACAAATGATAAGATTAGATCATAATCGAGATTAATCTATAATACCCGGTGGTATCCGATCATAATCGATGTTAATCGATAATAATTACCGTCATCGATTAATAATCAATAAAAGTCATCAGTAAAGTAGGAGGGTAACGATTGATTTTGATTACTATCGATTTTCATTGATTATTGATTCGTGTTTTTCAAGTGAAACGATGTATAAAAACAAATACAATTCAAAATGGACGGAGAACTAGAAACATTTCAAAGGTTAAAATCATGGATTGAGATAAACTAAAAAAACTCAATAATATTATTGCGTTTGATGATTCGATTTCTTTCAAAAGGTACGTGGTAGGAAAAACGCTTGGAGGCCCGAGGCAAGCGGAAGTAAAACGCAAGAAAATGTGAAAAGTAATCCCCAGGCTTCGCTCGAAAAGGGCGGTTTGACGGATGGAATCTAGTCACTACCCCACTCTACCAAGAGCTGGCCCCGGTTGCTCAAAACTCCGATTAAGGTAATCCTGGATTAAGGATTTTTTTTAAAAGTAAAGCTTTGTGATGCTTATAAAATTCAGCTCGGTTTTACCCATGGAGAAACTTGTTAAATTCTAAATTCCACCCAAAGCAAGCTATAGAAGGTAGGAAACAGAAACATGGATTAAAAATTTAACCCAGTATTAACTTAATCGGAGTTTGAGGAACCGAGCCAGCAGTCAACCTACTTACATGTAAGAGTAAAAAAATAGTCAACACGACGTATGTAAATTTAAAGAAAACAACTATATTTCGGCTGGCCAAGCCAGCCTTCTTCAGGTTTGAAAACTTTTTAAAAAAATTGGTAGTTCAACTGTTAGAGATTTAGACCGTTATGAAATATGATGCGCCTGCTGTTAATACGTAAAAGTTTTCAAATTTGAAAAGGGCTGGTTTGGCCAACCGAAATATAGTTGTTTTCTTTAAATTTACATACGTCGTGTTGACTATTTTTTACTCTTTAATGTTTAACTTTTCATCGTCAACGAGAGTTTACTGGCTCCGACGTAAGAAGTACTTATTAAAATTTTTTTGTGGGTTTTATTTATGTAACGATCTACTTAAGATTACTTACGATCTACTACTTACTTGAGCCGAAACCAATTGTAGAGTTGCACACAATTTGGGCATCCTGCTGATGAACAGTGGCTGTTTTGCTTTTTTTTTTGTTTTTAAACGGCATTGTAGTTATGTCTGTTCAGATATCTATTTACATGTATGACGTCATTTCCGTTCAATTTACAATACGGCTGCTCAAATACTTTCAATATTAATATTTTCTGAAAATAGAAATTTAAAAACATAAAATGATATGAAGATGTTAAAAAGGTTTCTATAAATGACCACGTTGCCGAATAATTATATTGAGACTTGATGTTGCTTGGAGACATTTCCTTGTGATAGAAGAAGAAAGACTGGGCTCTAGCAGGTTATAAGAATTTCTGAAAGAAATCATAATATACATTAACTATAAAAAAAGAAGTCCACTTCTCAAATATGTCGATTATATCTACGTTTGTTTTAGTTTAACCAAGTCAAACACTGCAAGAAGAAATAATTCTCAGGTCTTAATACAATCGTAAAAGTTATTGATTGACGTTAGATTAAAATAGAACTTCTCATAACAATACACTACCAAGACACGTTGCAGGTCTTGGTCACTGAGCATTCAACTGTGTTATCGCTGTCTGATCCAGCTTGCAAGATGAAAGCATTAATTCTTGTTGGGGGCTATGGAACAAGACTGCGTCCGCTTACCCTTTCGGTCCCCAAACCTCTCGTTGAATTTTGTAACAAACCAATGGTTATGCATCAAGTTGAAGCTTTAGTCAAAGTAAGCTGTAAAAATGTTTAAATTGCTTTATGTAGTTTAGAATTCGAATTCAGAATTTGTTCTTGAAGTAACATTTTATATAGTGGTTCCAAACGAGAAGACATAAAAGTATTGTCTTTATGCTTAACATACGCAAAGAACTAGTAGGTATATTTCCAAATGTTTTATTTTGCATTAAATTATTTATTAATTAAAAGTATTTTATTAAACCATTTGGCATTATGAATTTTGAATGGCTGGTGCCCATCAAACAGTAATTCTTATCTTTGTTGCAAAATCATAGTTATACTAGTATCTTTAGCTAATATTTTTGTTGTTGTGAGAGTGGTTCTAATGAGAACAACTGTCACTGCAAATACTCCTTAATACACAGGAAATGTTCTTACGATTACTTTAGGCCTGGGGGGCCAGTTACTGAACAGAATTTTGAACTGGACTTATATTAACCTGACCGTGTTCTAGGCTTGTTTTTGATATTCTGTAATTAATAACCAAAAAATCATGATCATTTCAAGTCAGTTTATAAAAAAAGTGGGACAATGAATAGTCTTCCTATCTGCGAGTTCCAGGAAAAAGATAAATATAAGGTATCATATGGTTAAGTCGTGTAATTAGTATGATACTGTCTCAAGGAGCTGTTGTATCTTGACTGTTGCTCATTGATTAATATACTGTACATGTGATCAATCACATTTGCTGGTTTGCCAAAGTCATACCAAACACCATGTAACGTAATATGACATTATTGAATGTCTTTCATTGGTAGCTGAATAATAGCATTCTTAAAGATCATTTATTAACAAATTTTTTGTTATACACCTGACATGCTGAATCTCTAACTATATCCTGATAGCTCTTCATGAACTAAAACTGGACTAAATTGTTGCAATTATGTTCCCCTGGACTTTAGTTATGGTAGATATAATGTAATGTAATAATGATATAATGTAATTTTCAGTATGTCGTACTGTAATTTACAAAATGCATATAAATCATTATCAGTAATATACAAAACTATAACAAGAATTCTCAAATTAACCTTAAACATTTCACAAGTATAATGACATTTATTCCATTCCTTAATACCTTAGTCCACCACAAAAATAATAATTGTTAGTAATCTACTAGTTGCAGACTGTGTTATACCTGGCTAACCAGGTGTTTTTTCATAAAGCACCAATGCTCCCCATTCTCATTGCTATCTCATACTTATACAACAAAAGTAAAACAATAGTCATTTGTTTATTAAATGTATCAATTACCTTAGTTTCCAAATCAAGAATTGGGAGCTGCTTTTTCTAGTCATTATTTACTATAAGAATAAAATTTCAATTTGTAGGCTGGTGTAACACACATTGTGCTTGCCGTCAGTTACAGAGCAGAGTTATTAGAAAAGGAAATGAGAGAGCAGGAACAACGAGTGAGTGTATTGTTTTTGAAATCCCGAACATCAGCTAGCCAGTTTTATTTATGCTTTTGAAACTTTCCCCTACAAATTAAATAAAAGGTGATCAGTGGTAATATTGATGAAATTGAAATGTCTCTGTTGCAGTATGTTCTTAATGTTGGAATGATTTGATTAAATACATTTCCTTTGCATTAATTCATTATTCATCATAATTTCCCTTGTTAGCAGTCTGTAATTTATCAAGGAGTGTTTTCATCAAATTGATTTGTTTATTTCTTTGATGTGAAAATAGCTTGAAGATGTTACATACCCAAGTTTTCTTTTTCCCTTTTTGTAGCTTGGTGTTAAGATAACCATGTCACATGAAAAAGAACCGCTTGGTACAGGTAACTAGTACAGATAGTTTTCTTTTATGTTTACTGAATAGATCATTTTGTTTACAATTTGTTTTCATGACCTACCATCACAGTAGCAGATAGTGATAGCTATGGGTTGAGATTTGTTTATCTCAATCTAAAACCAGGGGCTTAATGTATATTCTGTATTCTCCAGTTTTCCTTTATCAAAAGAATAACACAATGTGCTTCATATTAACTCTGATATCTATTTCCTGAATGCATTTGTGCATGCATCTTCACACTCAAGATAAACAAGTGATCACAAAAACATTCTGTATTAATACATTTTATTATTAATAAAGTTTTGCTTTATAGATTTATATTTCTTGTATGCATACATAGAGAATTTTCATTTTTGATAATAACTGTTGATTTTACATAGTTTAGGTTTATTTTAACTATTGAGGGCAATTAGAAGTTCAATCATTTGATATTATTACCAAAACCTAACCACTAGAGATGCCTTTTGTGGGATTATCTCTCAAAAGTGTGATTAATCGTTAACTGCATAAACCGTAACTATGGCTCACATCAAATTTATTTTAAATACCTTGAAAATCAAGATAAATCATTTTTTTGGCCATATCAAAAAAACATCATCCCTTCCAGGTCAAATCATGATGTACATATGACAACATCAAAAATTTTTATAGCTAAACATGAATCTAAGCACTATCTAATGTGAAATATCTCTTTCTCCTGATAGACAGCTTCCTAACTGTATATTCCATGATTGCCATATTTACCCGTGTTTAATGCACACTTTTTTGCTCAAAATTGACCTTCAAATTTGTGGTGTGCATAATAAACTTAATCTATTGTTTTCTTTTGGACTTCATTAGCATATCGTAAACAAACGGAAAACAAAAGCTTTGCAATTCATTCATGAAGAATTTACAAATGAATTGAGACTTTACATATCAATAAAATCTATAATCAAAACCTTTAATTTTCGAAATTACTGCCAAGGAAACAGTGTCAATTTTTAACGAATTCAACTGCTGATCCAGAGAAAAGTATATACGGTAAACAGCAAAAATATTTGAACTTTATACCAGTTTACGATGGCAAAGCACAAGCGTCAAAGTTACTCTATTTCACAAAAGTTAAAAATCATTCATTTTGCCGAAGAACATGGGAATCGAGCAGCTCAGAGAGAATTTTGTGTAAATGAGAGCAATGTCCGCCTGTGGCGTTGAAACAAGGAAAATCTGGAGAAAATGCCACCGTTGAAACATGCCAACAGAGGCAAGAAAGTAGCATGGCCAGAACTGGAGAAAGATTTGCTCGAGTGGGTGACAGAGAAATGAAACAACAGTCTTGCCATTCTTCCTACACTGGAACTATGAGAAGTACAAAATCCCACAAGGAGAATTTAAAGCAAGCAACCCACTGGTGCCAACCTTTCATGAAAAGAAACAAACTTTCCATTCGGCAGAAAGTAACACTTGCACAGCGACTTCCAGATAACTACGAAGAAAAGATCGTGAATGTCAACCAGTATGTAATAAGGCATCACAAACAGCACAATTACCCTCTTCACTTAGTTGCAAACATGGATGAGACTCTACTCTGTTTCGACATGCCTCCAAGTAGAATGGTCAACAATGTTGTGGAGAAAACGAGAAGAACCGTGTGACAGTTGTTTTGCAGCAGATGGATCAAAGCTCAAGCCAATGTTTATTTTCAAATGCAAAGCACTTCCCAAACTGAACAATACTCATGGAGTAGTAGTTTCAGCCCAGCACAAGGGATGGATGGAGACTGAGAGAATGAATCTGTGGATTGAGAAAGTCTGACCAGTGTGCAAGACATGGTGGCCTCGGAAGACAACGAAGTTTGCTTGCTGTCGATGTGTTTGAAGCGCATGTGACAGATGATGTCAAAGGAGCTTTGAAGTGTGAGAATACCGACATGGCAGTGATTCCCAGCGGTCTCATCTCGATTCTTCAGCCTTTGGATGTTTCATTAAATAAACCATTCAAAGTCAATGTGAGGAGAATGTGGATGAATTGGATGACAGATGGAATCCATGAGTTTATGGGAAGTGGACAACAAAAGAAGGCTTCAGAAGAATTAAATTGTTCGTGGGTTGCTGAAGCATGGCATCAGATTCCTGCGGAGTTAATTGCCACAGCGTTCCTCAAGTGTGGTATTTATTGCCAATTTGCAACATACAAAAGTTGTTGTCGCTTTTAGAAACTAACTGACATTATTTTGACTTTGTTGAAGTTGATTTATCTTTGTTGAATACTTGACTATGAAGAAGACTGTAAATATAAGAATTTTACTGCAAAATACTTAAGTTTATGTAAATAAATTACCTTCAAAACTGGACTTGAAATGTGTTGTGATTTTGTTGCTTTTATTTTATTTTTTTTTTCAAAATTGGCTTCAAAATTAGGTTGTGTCTTATACTTGGGTGCACATTATACACTGCTAAATATGGTATTGGCTAAACCTACAGGCATTTTCTGTCATGTACGGTCTTATCAGATATAATTACAGTATATAAAATTATATAAACCCCTGATCCATATGTACATATTGTATAGCTTGACAGTTTTTCAAGGGAATGTCCACAAAGTACCTATAATACCAAAGTCATCTACCCTACGTGCACTTGTCTCCATGCTGCATACCTGGACTCAGGCCACGGATTCATCTGGCGCTTCAGTGAGAGCAATCCTTTTTGATTATCGGAAGGCTTTTGATCTAATCGATCATAACCTCCTTGTGAAGAAGATCTTTAGCCTGGACATTCCACGAGGTGTGGCCCTCTGGGTTGTCGATTTCCTCGCGCAAAGATACCAGCGTGTCAAACTCTTCGCAAACTGCTACTCGGAATGGGGCCCTGTCCCCGCTGGCGTGCCTCGGGGCACCAAACTGGGGCCCTGGCTGTTTATTTTAATGATAAATGATCTGTGAGTTAACAGCGTACACGTATGGAAGTACGTGGACGATACCACAATTGCGGAGATTGTACCACGGGGAGAGCTAAGTAACATCCAAAGCACTGTTGATGCTGTACAGAGCTGGACTAACGATCAAAACATGCAGTTAAATGCGGACAAATGTAAAGAACTGGTAATTGATTTTAAGAAAAACAAAGTTCTGTTTGATCCTGTAACCGTAGGTGGGAAACATCTAATTAAAACTCAATGTGCTAAGATTTTAGGGGTTACTATATCTAACGATCTTAGATGGAATAACCATGTAAATGACTCAATTAAGACGGCAAATAAGCGTTTGTATTTCCTTATTCTCCTTAAGAGAGCTGGTGTTAGCAACAGAGACATCATTCAGTTCTATTGTACTGTAATAAGACCCGTACTAGAGTATGGCACTCCTGCTTTCCATCACAGTCTTCCTAAATACCTTAGTGATGATCTTGATGGTGTTCAGAAAAGAGCAATGTCTGTAATAGCGCCTTGTCAATCTTATAGACAATCTCTAGACAGTTTCGGTCTCTGTTCCTTATGTCAAAGACGAGAAGACCTAGATGTTCTAAGCTCTTCACGAGTATTACGGGTACAAGCGACCACAGCCTCGCCCACCTCCTACCCCCTCGCCATCTAGGACCATACAAGCTAAGAAGAACAAGAACCTTCTATTTACCATGGTTTCGTACGAACCGTTTTAAGAAAACTTTTATTCCAGCCATGTGCCAACGTGTTAATGATAATCCTTCATATTGAATAATCATTTTATTGACCCTTGTAAATCACTTTTCAATTGTAAATATTAAGTATTTTTGTAAACTATTTTTATTGTAAATAAGTATTCAATTCAGCCTTTGGCTGCAATGTATTTATCCTATTAAACTATCTATCTATCTATCTAATGTATGTTATTCAAATAAAAATATTAATCCTTCAAAATGGGTCCTTTGGTCTACAGTATTTATACTCAATGAAATTATCAAATAATATGCCATTCGAGTACCTTTTCATCTATGCCAACTCCTACCAGTGTACGTTCTTCATTATGTTTTTTCTGTTGTTGGATGCATGACATTCAAAATGAAGTACTTTAAAACAGTTGAGAGCTTTCTTTTTAAAATAGCTTTTAGTTTGTAATACATGTAATGTTTTTAGGAAAAACCTACAGTTATAATAATAATAATCTATAACTATACATAGTATGTATATTTGTCCTTATTTTCAAATTGAATTCATCATCATCATCAGTCCAGTTTTGATCCGGTTTTATCCCACTCTCCATCTCACCCCATTCATTGCATTGACCTATATATACATGAATTATACGTCGTGTAAGTTTTTGATGGCATTTAATATAACCTTTTATATATATTATTAATACTTTTTGTAATATGCAATTTGCAGGATTCTTGAAATAGCACTATAGAAGCAAATTATAAATTATTATTATTATGAAGTTTTTCCTGAAAACACCTTAGACATGTATATCTACATATTTAAAAATATTTAGTGCCAAAATGATTAGGTAGTCCTTTTATCAGCCTCATCATGGCTTCCACAGGCTCCCTTACCATCCTTGATTAGAAAAGGAATATAAATAATCTTAAAAATGGCAAAATGACTGAATAAATGAATACATGAATGAATGAATGATTATTTAATTTCAAGCTATCAGTTGAACTTAAACATGCCATTCTATTCTTTTATTGTCAGTAAAACAATTTTTTTTTGCTTTTTTCAACCGACCAACCCTAAAAATACTTAAAAATAATTTATATTCAGTGCTTTGAAAAATTGAATTGGTCTGGCAGGATAGCTTACTGGCAAAAGTTGTATTATGTTCTGTACATTTATTACAATGAAATAATCAACTCCACTTTACAGTGATTATAGTTATATGCTCTGACTTGACTTTTTATATTTTCATTTATTTCTGTGTACATAATTAGCTGGTCCATTAGCCCTTGCAAGAGATTATCTAACTGCAGATGATGAGCCATTCTTTGTATTAAACAGTGATGTAGTGTGTGAGTTTCCTTTTATTGAGATGGTCAAATTCCACAAGGCTCATGGTAAAGAAGGTACTATCATGGTAAGGTGATGTTTTTTGTTATTACTTAAATTGTATTAAGTACTTGTTGTATAAGTCAGAAGATAAATATACTGTATAACGATGTCAAAATTCTTATAGCAGTAGAGTTTGTAAGTTTCAAAGTTTACTGGATTATATGTTATTTCTTGGTAAATCCTATTTACAATACTTTGAGTTGTTATTTCACTGAAAAGTCCATACTGTATTGAAAGTTGATTTTAGGATATCACTAGTAGCGTTTTGGTGTATACTACACATGATAAATGCGATCAGCGGTTATTATCAACTAAAGTATTCTGACTTATAAAACATTATCCCACCCAGTTCAAATCATGAAGTATCACACAATCAAAAATTTTCCCAGCTGAACTTGAATCAAAGCACTATGTGAAATATCTGTCTCCTGATTGACAGCTCCCTAATCTTAAGATGTTACTAACATTTTGGTACACATGATACGTGCTATCAGCGGTTGTTAGAACTAACTATGTTACGTATTCTGACTCATACTCCAAAATCACATCAATAAAAAACGTTATCATGAATTATGATGAAGTGTAAAATGCTATAAAAGTGATTTTTACAGGTTTATGAAAACCACTCAAAGTGCATTTACAGCTGAGACAATTGCCTACTAAAATTTATGGATTTTCTAATTTTTAAAATGTGTATTTTGTCAAGAATTTTACATGTACATGTAAAGAAATTAGTTTTATTCTTTTGATACTACCGTATTTAAGTAAAGGTGATGTAATATAAAATATAACATTAAATACCAAAACCAGTACATTATTGCCACTATTGGAAAATTATATTGTATTTACAGCCCCCTTTTGCATTTAAAAAGGGGTTGTGGTAAAAAAACATACAATGTAAACTTCAAGCTCTGTGTTTGCTTCTATTTTTGTTGATAGATATTTTCTTTGGTTTTGCATAAAGTTAAGTACTTCAAAATCTACAGCATCATACATCTTAATGATATCATTAAATCTTAACCATGTTTCATCCCAGAGAGCACAGCCTGGATATTTACGTTTTTAAATAGGTTACCAAAGTGGAAGAGCCTTCGAAATATGGTGTGGTTGTATATGATTCACATTCTGGTAAAATTGACAAGTTCATTGAAAAACCACAAGTCTTTGTAGGAAACAGAATCAATGCTGGGATGTATATTTTCAATCCAAGTATACTGAATAGAATCGAGGTAAGCCTTGCCTTAAGCTTAGAAATAATTTCACTTATTTTTTTATATATTACTGAATCTACACTAAAGATATAACCACTTTTCGTTACTCTTTGTTGTTCAAGGTTTAATTCAGGTTACCCTTTAATTTACGTCAGAAAAAGTGCTTAAAATTTGTATTAGTTTTTTACTTAAATTCACTACTAAAATTAATACATTCCAAGAAAACTATCGTTTTCACCATTTAACAGTGGTGACACGAAATGAAAGGGTGATCAACTGTAAATAAAATATCTTTAGTTTTGTGTCATCTCTCCCCTTTTCCTTCTTACCGAGACAACTCTTTGTCATTACAGCTTTGTAAATTTCCATTCATTCCAAAAATCATTTAATATAAACATGTCGGAACTTGAACTAGCTAAAATGCTTTTAGAACTGCAGGCAAACGTTTTACCTTCCATTGTCTTTATTAGTTGAAGAAGTTTCAATTCATCTGTGAATGTAAAATATGGCTTTTACAAATACTATTTTCCACAGATATAAAAATTTTATTTTTACCAGAAACAAGTTGCTGTATTTTATTATTATCAGATGAGACCAACATCGATAGAAAAAGAAGTTTTTCCATTTATGGCTCGTGATGGAGAATTGTTTGCTATGGATTTACAAGGTAGTGATAAACTAGAGAAACTTGAGTTGATCTAAATACAAGTAGTAGTTAAATTAATTTTGCTTTAGAAATAACTCTCTGTTGAAATTTATCATCATCATGACTGTATTCCCTTTACTCAGGAGTAGAGCATGTATGGCCATAAACAACAATCTGCTACCATGGTTCATTGTAAATAATTTTGGTGAGCCAGGAAAGTAATTTTTGATTGTTTATTTTGATCGTTATTCAATTTTATTCGTGGTTCATAATTATCTCTAGAAGATAATTATAGTATCTAAGGTGAATGGTAAGTGGAAGTTTGGATATCCTTTCCTTGTGAACTTAATTTAAGGTAATTATCAGTCGTTTAATATTACAATAACATTTTGTTTGATTGTCTAGGTTTCTGGATGGATGTTGGTCAACCCAAAGACTTTTTAACAGGAATGTGTTTATATCTAAACTGGCTAAAAAAAAAATCACCTGGACAGTTGTTTGAAGGAGCTGGAGTTGTAGGAAATGTTCTTGTGGTTAGTGTTAAGTTCAGAGTGTATTCTCTTCCCGTTATCCGGACGTTTTGTACTCAAGACGATTCGTACCAAGACGTTTCGTACCCAAGACGTTTCGTACCCAACTAGCTGACGTTTCCTCAGTACCCAGTCGTTTCGTTCCCACGTTCGTATTACCTTACTATTTTAATGCGTCAAGGTACTGAGTTTTATGAAGTGTACACTTAGAATCTATAAACTGACTTAAAAGTTTTCACGAAACTAAACTCGACACAAAGTTCTTCATTAGTTGCGAAAGCTGATTTAACAGAAATCAGAGTGTTGAGTCAAAACGAAAACAACGATGAGTAACTGCCTTTAATCCCGTCAACAAGCCGATTGTTGTCATGATTGCCAGCACCACGTTTGCGATAAAGACAATTCTTTGCAAAGGTACCGCCACGCCGTTGCCAACGAATTAGATATAGATTGGGAGTGCCGCGACTGCAGAAACGATACCACATTTGCTGACCAACCTGAAGCCGAAAGCACGCGGATTAATGACAGCAATCAATACGTTGCTGGTGTCATCCCCCCCCCCTTGACGATATTACGCCCGAAAACCCTGATGAGATCCCCGATCTCTTGAAACCCTCGATCAGTGAAGATAATTTAAGGCTTGAAAATAACCCAATGTTCCTCACATTAAACAACGGTTTAAAAACAAGAAAACTTACCTCTCTTTTCTTTTTCAGTGATGTAGATTCTGGACCCAGAGAGCTAGAGCTGCCTTTAACGTTGTAAACTTTTATTAGTGTCGAGTTTAGTTCTGTGAAAAAAAATTTCTGTGTCCAGTTTAGTTCCGTTTAAACTTTTATCAGTAGTGTCAAGTTTAGTTCCGTGAAAACTTTTATTAGTGTCCGAATTTTGTTCCATTAAGATTATATTAGTGTCGAGTTTAGTTCCATTAAAAGTATTATTAGTTTCCAGACGAACGTGGGAACGAAACGTCCGCTGGTTGGGTACGGAACGTCCGGTAATCCTCTTCCCAATTAAACAACTATAGTATATAAAATTATCTTTAGATGAGCTTCTCTTTAATTGTTACATAAATTGAAAACGTGAAGTTGTTTTTTTTTATCTTTACGGTTAATACCTGCAGTACAAATTTAGTAGTCTTATTTTTTTAAAAACTAACATGATGGCCAACTAAAGTTGACCCAACAGCTAAGGAATAGAGAAAATAACTAAATATGTCGTATGTATATCATAAAAATGAAATGATCAGACGCACATGATTTTCTGTGACTCTGAGCACTTTTTTATAGTATTTACTACTATACAACTTCCCACGTGTATGTATCTTAACAACTCGATTAAGAGCAAAATTTTGCACAAACTAATGGTCCAAATTTGGAAGTTTTCAGAATGCAAATTCGACCTAAATGCCTCCCAAGAGGATTGACTAGTGTTACTATTGTTGGCACTGTTTACCATCCGCCTAGTGCTGAAGTAGCACCGATACTTAATTTTTTATACCATGGCCTCTCATTTATCGAAGCTAGCTTCCCTGGTTGTTGCCTAATACTACTGGGTGATTTTAATCAAAAAGTCCTTTGCAACGCCTTTAATTTTTGTCAAATTCTTCACTTTGCAACTCGCGGTGACAGGACCCTTGACCCAATCATCACGAACTTAAAGCAATTCTACACTCCTCCGGTAAGAGGTTTCCCTTTCGGAATATCCGACCATGCATGCCTCTATCGAGATCCAGCTGTTAGACAGATCTAAACGACTCAACACCAGAACTTATATTAAACCAGTAAGAGAACATAGTACCTAAGCTTTTTAGGGACGTGTGTATTACTCCCAATCACAAACTGCAACAGTTGCTGCCACCTGCAAACGCGTATAAATGTGATCTTAAGGGCAAGCGTGCTTTGTGGTTGCGGTGGCTGGTGACTGAAAGAACAATGAATTCTTTCATTTTTAAAAACTCTGTTAACTTTTAGCTAGAAGTTAGTGCGAAGTTTCATAACCACTCCATACTAACAACTTTGTTACAACTCGAGGTTGTTAATATTTAGTCAAATTTCATTTTTTTAATAGTGAACGGTTGTTGAATAATGAACAGAGGAAATCGGAGCGCACTGCATCACGAGCCACGCTTTCACATAATTTAGCAATCTTCCAACCTCGATACTGAAAGAAACCAGTGTAAGATATTAAACTTACAGTAGTGTTAAAATACCTTATTGACTATAGTCTCTTTGTAGTCGGAGGTCACTTGAACACAGCTACCATAAACCAACCAGCTGCATTACAAAATGACGTCCAGAAATGGATGATTGACTTCATATATGTAAAAACGTCCTAAAGATTTGTGTGACTGCTCTTCAGTACTATTTTCATTCACATTTCCTTACAAAAATTTTTAGTTTGTATTTGCTGTCATTTTTAATTTAAAGTTGAGAATTGAATCTATGCACTATTTTTTTAAGCTGCTCTTTGCACAAAGTTTCTGAACATCATTTTGCCATTATTGATTATTTTAAGGTAGATATGGTTACGTGACCTCTAACGGAAAATGGCCTATTCTAACCAATAGGACCCAACAGCTCGAATAGGCAATAATTGTCGAATCGGACCCAACGTGGTTGTTGGTCCAGGTGCAGTCGTTCAAGATGGTGAGTAATCATTTTTTTTTATTAAAAGTAGGCATGCTACTAAGTACTGTTCTTGGACTAAACCTTTTCCGCTTCCATTTTAAATGAAAATATGTTGTTTTATAACAACGTCTTAGTAACATCTTGTATGTATATTTTCAATCAACTATGAGGAAATAAATTTTCTTGTTGTTGTTGTTGGAAAAATGCTTTGCTTTAGATCTTTTACTGTAACTGTATGAAAAACTGAGGGCAAACGATTCTCTAGGACAGACTGAGCAAACGAGGTTATGATATTTATTATATAGATATATCTGAATGTTCAGAAAAAGCTAAAAATTGCAAAACAGTTAATCTAAATTTGCATGTGTGCAATTCTACAACGGGTTTCGTCTTTATTCAAACTTAACTCATCGTTAGCTTATTAATTCATCATATGCACACTTCTAACAACTTTACGAAGTAATATCACAAGGATTTTAAAGGTTTTGATTAATATTTTTACTTAGCTCAAAGTAATTGAGTCAAATAAAAAGTATTTATGACTGAATAGATTGAATGAGAATGTTATTTTACACTTTAGACGTTAGGTCGACAATGTGGAATATTTAAATGTTTTGATTAAAAATTCTACTCAACTCATAGTTATTGAGAGATTGAATGAGAATGATATTAAATTTTTTTATAGACTTTTAGAGGTTGACTCATCAATCACCCAAGCACACTGGTGGTTTGCAAAATAGCGACCCTTGTAGTGTTTACTTCAGAATTTCAGTTGTCATGCATAGCTTTTAATTTCCAATATTTAATGCTAAGCCTCTTATCCACCATTGTTAGGCACGCGGCTATCCCGATGTGTAATACTTCGAGATGCTACAGTGAGGTCTCATTCGTGGATTCATTCATCCATCATTGGTTGGAAATCAGTCGTTGGTCAGTGGGTGAGTAAAATATTTCCGCATATTTATCGTTGATATATGAAATGTGGTGTTCATCGTACTGATTTAATTAGTTTAACTTTTCTTTTGTATCTGTTTTCCTTGACGTAACCCGACGACTAAGTATTTTATACTACAATCCTGGACAAAAAGGTTTGGGACAGTTGATCATTTTCGCGCGCTTTATACAGGGTTTCAATTCGTAACATAATTTTCGGCTCCACCAGTTTCTCAAGTAATTTAGTTCCCCCTGCCCCCC
>JAOBRB020055299.1:1959-14996 GCA_027575285.2 Zoanthus pulchellus | reverse complement strand
AAAAGCTAGCAAAGTTTGCCCTTTTGGGCAAACTCTGTTTACTCCATATTGTTTTGAGCCACTCCATAGTGTCTTGAGCCAGTGTTTTTTCGAAAAGATGTCTTCCAATGAACTTTTTGCTCTGACGGTCAAAGTATACACAAATTAATGATGGACATGGCAGTTGTTTGAGTCAGCTCGCTTTGTATTTGTGTGAATCCAACACGGGACGTGTTTCTAAAGCTGTTTTGTGACAAGTATTGTGCAAAAGCTGGAAAGAAGTTCACGGTGAGTTGTTGTGCCACTCGTTTTTGTTGACGTAGAGCTGCCAAATGTTGTATAAATCTTTGTCGCGATGTCAAATATGAATTTCCCTAGTAAACCTTATTCTTTCAGCTAATATCATTAGATGTAATTTTTTATTCCACTTGTAAATGGCTAGATTTCTAAAATTTTGCAATATCCTTATAAACTTCATGTTTCCAAACTTTTATACTGTCAACAGAAAAGCTGCAGTCTAGACATTGTAAAAGTTTATTTTTGTTTTATTTCTTTATCTTTCTTTAAATCTTAGCATTTTACTTTTTTACAACCCAAATTTATGTAAGAAATTCTTTTTATAGTTTAACTCAAACATATATAAAGTTAAAGTTCCATAGAAAAAAGAATTGCACAAAATAAATATGGTTTAAAATTTCATTATGCAAATTAAAGCAAGCTTCACCATGAAATGCTTTCAACCATAAAAAATTCTCAAGCGTACCGTATGCAAACTGACAGTTCTCACAGTTTTTACAGAACTGATGAGGATTAATTTTATGGTAGGAAAATGGTTAACTTCTAATTGACAATGACTATGATATAACTGATATTCTTTACGTTTTTAGACATTGAATTATACAGTAGCTTGCATTTCTGAGGTTGTTAGCAGAGTGGCTAATGGCAATTTTTAGGCTGAATCATTCATTTTGTGATACAAGCATAAAACTTGGCATAAATGAACTTTAGACCCATCATTATGAATCCAAACATTAGGTAGCCCGAGTAAACGCGTGTGTACGTGTCTAGCTAATAAATAGATACTCTATCGCAGACCTAAGACAAATATGATACCCTATCCCAGACCTAAGGCAAATATGTTACCCTATCCCAGACCTAAGGCAATTATGATACCCTATCCCAGACCTAAGACAAATATGATACCCTATCGCAGACCTACGGCAAATATGATACCCTATCCCAGACCTAAGGCAATTATGATACCCTATCCCAGACCTAAGGCAAATATGATACCCTATCCCAGACCTAACTAAAGGCAAATATGATACCCTATCGCAGACCTAAGGCAAATATGATACCCTATCCCAGACCTAAGGCAATTATGATACCCTATCCCAGACCTAACTAAAGGCAAATATGATACCCTATCGCAGACCTAAGACAAATATGATACCCTATCCCAGCACATAAAATTACCTGCATACTTCATGAATGTAAGCCAGTAGCTCCCAGGTGCAAGGGACATGAGAGTCTACTAAATGTATTTTGAAGACACTTGAAAGTTAGCTGACTACCTACGATTATCTATTTGGTAAGATGCCAGTCTACAGTACTGTATGGCGTCTTGGGTTCTATTCATGAATGGCTGAACCAACCAAAATTTTTTTAATAATTGCAGCCTAGCCAGAATCCTGCAGTTTATATTGTGTTGAAGACAGAAGTCTAAAGTTATACTAACTGCACCAATTTATCTAATACAAAATAATGATGTTTTAGTGTTTTATAAGTTACCTTTGTTTCTTGCTGAAATGTTACAGGAAGTACAAGCAGCATTTCGCCAGACATTAACTGAATCAGCCTTTGTACTAAAAAGTCAAGCTAACCACCTTGGAAAATGTGTTGAACAAGCTCGACCCTATTATCAAGCCCTTGATAATTTACGAGAGGTACTATAATTATTACTGTTTCTATATTTTGAATGGGAATGTCTTGGGTTATTGCATCATTATCTTCAAAAGTTAATAACACATGAGGAATCGTTTTCCGATTAAAAATTTTCGTAATTGAACATTTGAGTACATTCAAAGTGGCCAAACTAATATATCAAAATTAAGTTGTTTTGAGCTTGTATATATTCCTTTTACATGCTTTCTCTTCTTAATATGCTAATGCACATGTATAAACTACAAGAATGATCATCAAGGTGAAATGCTTCATCTGAGGGGAGTCAGAAGGTTGGCACAGTGGTAATCTGTCACACCTCACAGCTTTACATCCTGGGCTCGAGCCCTGTGCTCTGCACACAGGAGGTTGAGATTTATCAGTCTCAACAGGGCTCAATCTCACTCTAATGCCAAGGGGTATTTTTAGGTATTCCATTTTTTTGTTCAGGAATTACTTGACCTGCATTCTAAGACCAGGTCCATTGAGCAATTAAACATAAGCTAGGCTCTTGCTAGATGTTACATGATGTACTAGATAGAGTACCGGACATTATGTCGTGTAAATGTGATGCCACATTGCAGTTCATGTTTTAGTTGTTCAGTACAAGCTCATTTATCAAGTTGCTAAATGTTTACATTAGATTTGTTTAGTATCAGCATTGCTTTACACACCTAGAAATAATGGGCATTCACTTCCTTCTCAATTTGGCATTATTTATCATCATCAATCCAGTTTTGATCTGGTTTTATCCCTGTAAGTGAGGGTGGCCGGATTTACCCCACTCTACCAGCAATCTCTCCCACTCCCACTCTCCATCTCGCTCAATTCACTGCACCCTCCCTCTTCAAACCAACACTCCTACTCTCCTTCTCCACCTGCAATCTCCATATCTTACTCGGTCGTTCTCGCTTCCTTTTTCCCTTCACTTCAAACTCCAATGCCTTCTTCAAAACATGCCCACCATCCCTCCTTAACACATACCATCTCAGTCCATTTTCCTTTGCCATCTGAACCACTGTTTCCTTCAAATCCAACATCTCCATTAGGTCTTCTGTCCTTCTTCTCTCCATCAGTTTTGCAACATGCATTGCCCTCACCATTGCTCTTTCGGTTCTTTTCAAAATTGCCATCTCAATCTCCCTCAAACACCATGTCTCACTTCCATATAACATCGCTGATCTCACACAACTCTGATAAATCATGCCTTTCATCTGCAGAGAAAATCTTTTTGAGTTCAGCAACTCTCTACATTCCTTGAACTTCACCCAGCCAATTCTCGCTCTTGCCGTTACAGCTGCCTCACAACCACCACTTGCGTTCACTCTATCTCCCAAATAGCAGAAACCTCTCACAGATTCCACCCCTTCACAATGACTCCTCCTCAGGTCCCACAAATCCATTAAGACACCTGTTTGTTGCATTTTCCACACACAAATCTCTTCCCAACCTCGCACTCACTCTCTTTACTTTTGCACATCTACCATGTATCCATTAATATTTCCCACATTTCACACACAACACTGAATTTGCCATTACTCTCTTCTCACAAATGCCACATCGATCTATTTTACTTACAGTCTGTTCACCTTCTGCACCACTCACTAACACTTTCGTCTTCCCAAGGTTGACCTTCACCCCCTTGCTCTTGAATGCCTCCTTCCATTTCCAAAATTTCTCTCTCAGTCCCTCCATCGTTTCGCTCGTCAAAACCAAGTCGTCAGCATACAACATCTCACTCATCAAACCACTTCTTACACTCTCAGTAACCACATCAATCACAATTGCAAAAAGTTATGGTGACAATGCAGATTCCTGGTGCACACCAACTTTCACCTCAAACTCCTCTGACACTTCATACAGACTCATTACTGCTCTCACCAAAACACTCTGGAACACCTCTCTTCCTCAGTGCCCACTCTACTACCTTTCTTGGAACCCTGTCAAATGTGTTTTCTAAGTCAACAAAGCACATAAATTATACAATCTTTTCTCTTTCTCCAAATACTCAAAGTTTTTTAAAAAGATATTTAATTTATTTACCGAAATTTTATGTTTGAATGAAAAACAATTCTTCCTAAAAATATTGATTTTCTATTTATTTCTTTTTCAAAAGTCTCAGATTGAAACCCAGAAAGCTGCATTAAGATATGAAAATGCATGTAATGCGCACAGAGAAGCAAAAGAGAGGGTCGCATCTACAGAACAAAGATTGTCTTCTCCATCGTCATCAGATCATCGAGTGTTAGATCCTGCCCTTCAGGACATGCTCAACAGTGCAACTATCAGGGTAATGATAAACAATGGAGACTGTGCTTGTTGATTAGATTTTACTTTGAAATTCTGAACAACAGGATATAGTCATGTATAGTGTACAGGAAAAAATACTATTATAGTAGTATATAGCTGTTACAATTGATCTATATCTCTTGATGTCAAGCTGGTCTGTGGGGATGAGGGAAAAACAAAATATATATTATTGTTAGTAGGCATTCTGTTTTGCTGCAAAATTATGAAAACAGAACAAGCTAAATCCTTTGAGAGCCTAATGGCCGATGGAGCTGCACTGTAGTATCACAGGTTAGCACCCAGCAAATGCTGCTACTGGTATTCATTTACAGTACCTACTCTGGAAGGATGTAAAGCTGACTTTGGCTTAGGCAGAAAAGAAGGTCACACAAATATTTGAATCTCAGCAAACTACCAGAATCAAACTGGGGACCCTGTAGTTGAAAAGCAAATAATAATAAAAATATTAATAATAATAATAAAAATTATAATAATTATAATAAGACATTATTAAGGTGTCAAGTTATTCTAGCCGGCCAAAGGCCTACTAATTGGGGACACCTTCTTTACCACTCTAAGGTGGATGGAGACCTTTTACATTACAACATACACACATAAACACAGATATAATCCCTGAGGGCCTACGGTTTAACGTCCTTATCCAAAAAGACGGGAAAGTCTAACCATTTGCAGATGTTAGGGCAAAGGCAGCTCTTTCTCCTCAATTATTTTAAGACCCTGAGTGGTGGTCCGGCCAGGAATCGAACCCGAGACCTCCTACATGGTATTCTGGCATCTTACCAATTAGGCTAACCAGACGGTGGTATTTACCAATTGTGCCAACTATGCCTGCGCACAATTATGAAAACAGTTCTTAGCAGTTTCTTAAAAGCAATATTGCAAGGTTTATAATAATTGTACTTTGATTTTCCAAATTGATTAAAGCTGTGTATAGAGTGTTTTTTTGTTTTTTATCATCATAATTAATTAACTTTCACACTCTACTTGGCCTGTGTAGCAAGTGTTTCCTCCCCCCCCACCCCCTCCTCTCACCCTTTTTTTTTACCCTTATTTTTGTGCAGCTAAAATAGAAAATCTGGCCAAAAACCAATGAAAATGCTTTCTACGCAGGCTACCTTCTACTCTGATAAAACATGATTTCAGACTAATCAGAACAAGCATTATATAAAAACTATTTTTTATATCATTAAAATTGCACAGTTTATGGAGGCAGAACAAGAAAAGTATCGCAGCGAGCAAGAGCATCTGCAGATAGCACACCGATTCACTAAAACAGAGAGACAAATGAGTGAATACAAAAACAAGCTGAAGTCATCTATTATCAAATCAAGGTACAGTAGAGCACTAGCAGGTTTAGGTTTAATTATCAATGATAATTGCTTAGTAGTACATTGTACTAATCATGCAATGAGGGGCTGGTGCATCGATCTTATTTACATGCACTTGTTTCATTTTTGAAGGCCACTTATGAGATAGCTTCTACAGCAACTGCCAGAAGGGCATTACATTTTGGGACAGTTCTTACAAAACTAAGTGTCAATATGCATTTATAGAACCCCCGATCTGAATATATCTCTGTCTATGGCCCTGCATGTTCGTGTGTCTCTTAATTTACTCCTTAGGGGAAGGTAGATTGACCATACCCTTATAATTATCGATGTTAGAAAGCGTTTCCAGATCATTATCCTCTCAGTGATCTTGAAGCAGGGGCCAATGAAGAGACTCAAGCATTTCAGTGACACTGCTCGTGCGGTGATAGTCCCACCCACAAAAGTATTTAGTATATACTACCAAATCCTTGAGCAAGAATCTTTTTCAGCTTGCTTTCATTAAAAATCAAATATATAATATCTTGGAATACAATATGATAGACAATTTGAGACTGCAACAATTCAAAGAGTCATCACTTCATCTTCAGGCAACAATAAATGAAGTGTTGGTTCAAGTCATTACAATTGTTTCTATTCAGACAAGTTAGTGACTATCACACAATAACTATTGACTAAAGTAATAACTTTTCCCTTGAGCACGTTTGATTGAATATTCAATTTCTTCAAGATTTAAATTTATTAACATTTCATGAATTAGGCAAATAATTGTTCTCAGCATTTGTTAAAACCTCCTAGATATTGTCAGTATATACTTAGTTCCTTCAAAGAATTACTGTCAGTAACAATTGGTGTCAAAATGTGAAATATTTTAAAGCTGGAATGTTCCTGAGTCAGGTGATCATACAAAGCCTCTATATGGATGAGTTGATTGGTTTGAAAATAGTAGATTGAAATTCTTGTAAACAACTTTTGTGGATGGCATTTGAATATTTACCAAAATAATAAAAATTAAGAATTTTTAAATTAGTTGCCGAAATTTAAAATATATTCTTTGTTTTACACTGTGCTCAGCATTCTAGTTGTTGTAAATTAATTCAGCTGCTCTAGCTATGCAGATTTTGTCAGGCTCTGTGCTTCAATTTGTAAATGAAACAACTTTCAGTTTTTTAACTTTCAAATCGTTTTTTGTCTTGCAAGGAAATTTCTGTAGATCTCATTGGTATATGTTGAAACACTTAATATTCTATTTCAGTAGTACCTTGTTATTGATTGTAGCCCTCTATCTCACATCTTTGTCTCACATATTCTGCCACTATCCACAGGTCTCAATTGAAATACACAAAGTTAAATATACAGGTTTCAGGTTGTGTCCTGCAGGCTTATCATGACAGAAATTTAAAAGTGATATCAATGGCATATTGTATTCTTTGGCTACACAGACCACATAACTGTTAGTACTTACAATACTTGAGTTTGTTTTGCATGACCATACAATATTTGATGATTATTCCAAGAGCATGCATTGAATATGAGATGGTAGATACCCAACAAGGAGCATAGTGCCAAGTTGGCTGTAATCATCTCATATCCAATAAGCATGAATGGAACAATTGTTTTATTAAATGTCATGAGCTTTCTTAACCCCTTGATGCTTGAATATAACAACAAACTTTTAATAAACTGATAAATGAGCTGATAACCGAGATTGAGTGAACGAAGCAGAATGCTAGAAACACAATATCTGAGGTTGAAAATTAAATATATCATGACTGTCATCATTAACCGTCCTTACTGTAGTTTCCCGCTTCTTGGGATGATTACCATATTTTAAGGAAGGCATTGTAGTGTGAAGTGAAGGGAAAGTGGAAGCGAGGACGACCAAGTAAGACATGGACATTGCAGGTGCAGAAGGAGAGTAGGAGTTTTGGTTTGAAGAAGGAGGATGCAATGAATCGAGTGAGATGGATAGTGGGAGTGGGAGAGATTGTTGGCAGTGGGGTAAATCCGGCCACCCTCATTTACGGGGATAAAAATGGATCAAAACTGGATTGATGATAATTGATGATGGGTTGGATGTTATATATGACTTGCCTGCACTGTTTTCTATCTCCTATCATATCTTCCACCCTCCAGGTCCTCATTGGCCTCTCTATCCAGACCCATATGCAGGGGGATGCAGTGGGTGGGTATTCACCCCTAACTGGTGTAAAGGTCCACACAATCTACTCAATTATATAAGTAATGAATAAAAAATAATTAACTCTTTCACTCCCAATCAGTTATCAACACACTTATTTTCTCCTTACATAACAAATACGAAATAATACATTTGGTAGTGAAAAAATGAAAATTGATCAAACAAAGCAAACTACTGAAGATTAAAAGAGAAATTCTCTCAAACTTATTTGTGAAAAGTATGGCCTCAAGTTAGGAGAACTTAATAAATCAAAGCATATTTAGAAGCACTCTTATTTACCTGTAAAACAATCTCAATAAGTAATTAGAGTAAGATCTAATTTGTCTATCGAACAAGAAGTCCAAAGTTTCTTTTATACAGAACTTTGTATGTTTAAGGCTGTCCTGAAACTATGAAAAGTTGAAATAAAATGATGTCGTGTCTGCGGAGACCTCCTTTCCCCCTACCCCACTCCCACTTCCCTTCCCTTCCCCATCCCTACGTTTTACTTGACCAAAACCATCTCATAGTAACTCGGTTTAACAAGCTCATGCTGTTCATGATTTCTCGCAGCGCAGTAAACAGAGCACCTGGCTGTTGTTTGGGAGTTATATTTGGGAGGTGATATGTTTGATTACTGATAGTATCAGATTTTTTTTTGTCACACCCTCATGCCATGTTTAGGTATTCACGTCTAACATCTCAACCTTGTTTTGTTAATTTTTTGTTCAACGTTCTCCATCCCGAACCTCTTCTGACCGCATCATTAGTAGTCATGTCCTGCTTCCTTATTCTTGACATATACAGGGGCTTCGGCACGGAAGGGGGGCAATCGCCCCCCCAAAAAATGAGATTGGGGGCATCGCCCCCCAAAAAATCATGTTGACGCCTTTGATTATTTACGTATGTGATCCCTGTAGCCTGCGGCACCCGATATCTTGCCCCCCCAATCAAAAATTGCTGCCGGCGCCTCTGATATAACTCAACATTCTTTGACCTTAACTAGCTGGCAACTAGTCCTTCCAGTCTTTCTGTTATTGCCGTATCATTAACTGTTTAAAATCTTAACACTCTGACATACACGCTTAAGACATACATTAATGTAGTGGCCTATGGTCAGTTTATCTCAGAAGTTAATAATGTCCAGATTAACTGTTTTAAAACATTGTTTATTGTTTTTAAAAAATTGTAGAAACTGATAACCTGGAAATAGAATCTTTTAGTTTTCAAATTTATCCGTTATAAACGGATAATTATAGGTAATTCATGTGCTATCAAGGGAGTAGAATCAAAACGCTTTTTATATAATTTTAAAGTTAATATATTTACCGCACATAAAAACTCCCTTCTCTGACATATATCTTTAAGGCTAACTTAAAGATTATTGTTGTTATAAGTTTAAGGGATTAAATTTAAAACTTCTCTCATAGATCATATTTTGACCTGAGGAGCAAATACAAACTTGTGTTGGAGGTAAATATGAAAGATAAAGGGAGGTACAGTCATTAGTACGGTCTGGGAATTTTTATTCCGTTTTAAGAGTCCTATATAGTCATTAAAAACTTAAAACGTTTGTGCATCTTAGTTTGAAATAGTTACTTGTAACTTTTTACTTGAAATAATAACGTTTTTGTAATACCGCATAAAAAAAGTATTGAGTGTTAAAGCTTTTAGGACTGCATGCAAACAGCAGGTACAAACCTCAGAAAACCTTTAAAACTGAAACCCCAATCCTTGCCCTAAATAGGTTAGAGTTTGTATGAAATTATAGAAATTATAGTTTGTTTCTTTTTGTCACTGACTTGTATTGACAAAAGAACAAACATACATATCGACTATGTCATCTCCTGAGTACACTTATTCAGTTTTTAATGTTAGAGTTTAGCTCACTATTTGGAAAGAAACATAAACTAACATTTCTCGACGTGAGCTTACGTTAAAAAGAAAACATACCAACGTACACACTTTTATCGTAACATTTTGTTTTGCATATTGAAATGCTTCTCTTTTTAAAACGACAATCTTGTTGGTATATAATATCATTGATAAAATGAAACGAAATGCATAGCCGCTGCTTGTTCATCATGCTGCCCTGATGGCACAATTAAGGTTAACGCTCTGCAATGGGATATATTGTAGAATACGCCTCCTAAGAGCGTTTTTTGGGGGGGTGGGGTGGGGCGTCTTTTACAACTCGAGTACAACGAGGATAATTAAATCGAAATGAGCGGAAATGACAAACAATAGATCGCTCAGAAAGGAGCGGTTTATTATAAGCGTGTTCATTATAAAACATAAACAACAACTTTCCGATTACCGCTTTCCGCTCGATCTAATTAAATGAAGTTCAAAAATAAAGCGGTCACCCTGTTAAAAGATAACTTTTACTGCAATCCGCTAATAAAACACAATTCCGAAAATATTATTTCGGATTGAAAGTTAAAGTCAAAAGCTTAAAAACAATTTTAGATTGAAAGTTAAAATCGAAAGCTTAAAAATAATTTTGGATTGAAAGTTAAAATCAAAAGCTTAAAAAGGAGCGACCAGTACTTCGCGGTACTTCGTGTTTGTGATTGATGTTTTAAATATGTGTTTCACTTTTTTTTATTTTAATTTTGTTTATGTTTTATGATGAGCACGCTTATAATAAACCGCTCCTTTCCGAGCGATTTATTGTTTGTCATTTCCACTCATTTTGATTTAATTATCCCCCCCAAAAAACACTCTTAGGAGGCGTATTCTACAATATATCCCTGCAAATGGTCCATTCGAAGCAAAAGGCTTCTTTGGCATTTTAAAGATCTTAAAACTTTGCATTACTTACATCTATCTGGATCAGTTGAGATTTTTTCAACCTGTAGAGTTCTTTGGCACGGCTCTTTAATGTTGCCGCCTCACCAGCCTCGCGATCTCGCTCGGCTGGCTCGTTGGCAATTACGTAGATGTTAAGGACGAATTGACAACGGAGTCATTCGCCAGCGAGGCCATAGATTGAATACGCTATTTAAACTCCTACTTCATGAGACCGAGAGGTCTAAGTGTCTTTTTCATAAACCTACTTATCGTTCAAAATAGGATGTACAAATTAACTTGTCGATGAAATCCTCGGATACTATAACATTACTATTTTAATACGCCATCTTTTCTCTAGTAGCCAATCAGAATGCAGGATGTGTGATAGACCGTTAGTAGGTTCATACTGATTTATGTTCACCAGATCATGAAAGCAATGTTCATTGTTGATAATAGTTTTGTCGTCTATAATAAATTATAAATTAGTTGTTGTAATGTATGTATTACAGGAACTGCTATGCAATTTAAGAACTATGAAACAGTAAACTAATCCATGAAATGATATTTTCTCATTTGTTGTCATCAATTTACCAACGGAATCTTTTCTTTTGCCCATCAGGGACACAAGAGAAGAGTAGACGAACTGCAGTATTATCTGGCCAAAGCCAAGAAAGCTTACTCTCTTGCACTAAAGAACCTGGAGGGAATTAGTGAAGAAATTCATGAAATGAGAAGAAGTAGAGACAGTCTTGATATTTTGCTTGATAAGAGAGAACAAGGAGTTGGAGCTGAAACTCCATCAGATCAAAGCTTCTGCAGTAGTAGCAGCATAACTAGAGAGACTTGCTCTTCTTCTTCTTTGTCAAGTGTGAGTACTTCGGGATCTGATCAAACTTATGGTTTTCGAGTAGCACTTGTAACGAAGAGGGGAGATGAGAGTCGTCACTTTTCAAAAGGTGTCCAACCTAGCTGTGGAAGTACTGATAGTTTGGCTATGAAAATGAGCTGCTTGACTGAGGAAAACTACCCAAGTCGTGAGTTCCAAAACTCGTCTCTCACAAAAGTTGCTGTTATTGCAATCTCAGACAATGAGGATGTGAAGTGTGTATCAAAATACGATGATGCTCAGGAATTGGGTGGGTACAATCAAACTGATGGCAAAAAAAGTGAAGAAGAAAATAAATCAGGGACGAAACCTTCAGAGGAATATGATAAGATGGTGTTGCACGACTGTGGATCACAACAATGTGTTAATTCTGGTGGTGAACAGAAGCAATGCCATCTCGAACGTGCGAGTACTGATGAAAATATAAATGACTCTGTGAGCAAAATCGAGGACTTTGTTGATAAATCAGAAGTGTCTACTTGTCATTCGAACGAACTCGATCCATCAGATATCTCTATTTGTTGTGATAATCCTGAAAATGGTCAATCTAAAGAGGCTAACATGGTCAGTTCTAAAACAGATTTTATAAGTGAGAAAGATCACGAGAAAGAAAAGATGGATGAACACGAAAACACTGAAATCTCTAAAACGACTCATAAACCAGTGAATGCGTTAAATTCTGAATTACACCAGAAATTTGAAGGGGAAGATGAACGCAAGGAAACTGGAATTGAAAATTCTGGTTGTCAACAAAATGAGTTGAACAAAACTACGGATTATATCCCAAGTTGTGAAAAAGCCGCCCAAAACATAATGGCAGATAACAAAATTAAAAGTTGCCAGGGAGACTGGGGCGAGCCGCATTCAGTGGAATCCGTTAAACGCGTTGAGTCGCAGACGAACTTTGTTTGTGATATTGAAAGTGATAGCGAAGAAGATAAAAACTTTGGTCACCAAAACGCTGGCGTTGAAGGTATTACTGATTCTAGAATTGATAAGATCCAGTTAAGCGAAACCGGATCTGTTAGTAGAGCGGAGATAAAACAAAACTCTGTTGGTGATGAAGAATGCTGGAAAGAAAGGTTAAACAATGAATCAGAATAAAACAGAGCTTTGGTTCATCCAAGAACTGGTCATAAAGATGACCTTTCCGGATCACTATTTATGCTGGTTTACAACCAAATTTTGCGGAAAACAATGTCGAAGACAAGTTCAAACAACTCGCTCATTGCATTGGCTGCCTAAATAAAACTTGTGTTTCGAGCTGTCGCCTCAAGGAATTGTGGGATACATAAATAAAGGATCCTGAATAGACAATACTAATTAACACTCCAGTCATTTGAGTGCACTCGAGACATTATTTTTCCTCGTATTTTTAGCGCGTCATGTGTTATCACAGTTTAATACACGGCTTAGGCTTTTTTATTTAATATTTATAGAACGGAATGGTAACCAGTTAGAGTGCGTGTTATTCGGAGTATTTTAAACAGTATGCGCATAAAGTGTTAAAGTGTTATCACAGTTTAATACACGGCTTAGGCTCATTTATTTAATATTTATAGAACGGAATGGTAACCAGTTAGAGTGCGTGTTATTCGGAGTATTTTAAACAGTATGCGCA
>JAOBRB020055189.1:0-14997 GCA_027575285.2 Zoanthus pulchellus | reverse complement strand
AATTAAAAATTACGGCAGCCGAAAGTGCATCGTTCCTCAATGATCCCAATTAGCAGGCGCCGTCAGAAAAGGGTTAAAGAATAGACATTTTGTCCCTACCATTCGCGAAGGTTTTCTAAAAGTGATACAAATATCTGGTTTCTTGTGCATTGAAAAAGGTTGAGAATTAACAATTAGTCGTCTTAAGCAACATGAAAAACAGTGAATAGTTTCGGTGGCTATATTCGCCGATATTCCAGTCTATTTGTTTTAGTACAATTACATTGACAATTATTTCAAAAAAATAAAATTATTGATCAATTCCCAATTCTTAAACATCAACTAATCTGGCTTATATTTTAAAAACTGCAAGTCTTCAATGTTGTTACCACCGCGCAATGATAATAGCGGGATAAAGCAAAGTTCCTAGACAATCATGACGCGCTGTTTTCAATAATCATCATAGTAATTATTCCAATAGAGATTACTCCAATAGACTCAAACAAAAATAGGTTAGTTTTTACATCCAATTCTTTTTTGATATGCTTGATTTTAATTTTTTCTTTATAGGCAAATAAAAAATTGGGTTTTTTGCTAATGTAGAGTAATTCAATGTAGGTCACGTTATAGCAATAGACAATTTAGTTCATTGATTCATTCTGTTTTACAATTTAGTTCGTTCCTGTTTTACTTAATTCTGTTAAAATAAGAAAGGTATAAAACAATTGCTTTCTGTCATGTTTTAGGTTATTGTTCTCCATTGCAATATAGCTCATTGTTCTACCTAATTCTTTACGTCCCACAGCCACAGGGCTCTTGCGTCTGCCATAGTTTTTATTAAGAACAGTAATTGCGTAAACGTCGCACAAATCAGTAATCAGTTGTTACCTTTGTGTAAACAAATATCAGTATTTTAGTTCGTCCATTCTTGGATGTCTTTGTAACAATTGACAAGAAAGTTTTTAAAACTTGAAAAAGATATGGCTATTTTTAAAATATCGCTTGAATATTGTACAGGCTGATTGACGTGTACCGAATAGTAGTGTGTCAAGGGAGAAGTTGGAAAAGTTTGATATTCTTATGTTTTAAATTGAAGATATAAGCAATTTTTAAGTCACGTGGCTAATGACGTCACAACAAGATGATTGACGCGTGTCAATAACAGGTGTGTCAAGCAGGATGTTGACAAAGCTTGATGTTTCTATGTTTACACAAAATCAGTAGTCACGATCAGTAACGTCACCATAGTTTGATTGACAAGGTTGTTTATGTCCTCTATTCATGGCCAGTGATATGTTTGTTTGTGTTGTTCTTAATGTTGCTTTAGTATTTGACTGTTTTTAGAACGTAAACCAAAAAATAGGGTACCAGATGAGGTACCCCATGACCTACCTCATGGCCTACCCCATGGGGTACCCAACGTTTTGTCCCGACCCCGTGACATAGTGTTTTTTAGTAGTAGCCGGACAATAGCATTTAACGAATCCATGAATGCGCCCGAAGAACTCGAGACGACTGACATCCTGTTTCTCAACTATCCCGGCAGCTCTCCACAACCGAATGACAAATCCCATTAACTGATCATTAACAAACATTGTTGCCCAATTGTTCCTTTTGTAAATAATTATCATTATCTAGAAGGATAAAATATTTTATACATACAACTAGCAGAAGCTATCGCTAAGTGTTTTTTAAGTTACGCTTAAAGATTTAAGAAAATGTTTTCTCGTTAAAGATCTAAAAATTAAAAGCTTTCGACTGTTCTACTACAGCCTTCATGAGATAAAAATGAAATAAAACAAATCGCTGATATAAATATAAATAATATTAAGGTGAGAGAAAGATTAAAAAGGGAGCTCACAAATGAAGGAGAAAAGAACGTTTTGGTTTCTTAACCTCAAGGAAATTTCCATAGAAATCAAACACGACTTCACCACATGACTCCAATTTAACAAGCCCAAAGTTGGATGGTTATCAAAACAAATAAACCTTACAAATGAACTCACAAAAAATGTTAAAAAGTCTTTTATCCATAGAGCAAAGCCAACTCGCCAAGTGCACTACTCCATTTTGCCGAGGAACCACGCTGACTAACGCCACATACATCTTAAGCGCACCTCCATTGGTTGCAGTTTCGGTACAGTTCTTAGCACACCTGCGATTGGCCCAATGATCCTTACACAACTTCTCTTAGAAAAACACTCAAGATACGTATCGCCTGAATACTATCCTTGTACGGCTCTATAATGATGCCGCCTCGCCAGCTTCGCGTATTCGCTCGGCTGGTTCGTTTGGCAATAGAAATCCAACCGATATAAACACTTTAAAAAACACAATTTACATAAAGAGTTTTCAGACTCTAGTAATTTTAACTTAATGTACACAAAGGTTTTTACAAATAGCTTACTAACAAGAAGCTAAAAGCTAAATCTTGTAGGGGCCAAGTTGCCCGTGGATCCGGCTATTATCTCCAGTTTCCGTAGTTAATTGTGTTAAGCGAAAGAGAGTCTTGGACTCACTCTATGCGAGACACTCAAACACTAGAGAGTTTAGGCAACATACGTTCTTGTTTTCACCGAGGCCAATCGGAACTAAACTGTTAACAGATGTCACCTACCTAAAAATGTCATGCGGTCGTGGTGATCTTCACGGAGGTCTACAAGCTGCATTTTACTTCCGTGTTGTTTTTATCAGTACTACGAAATTTTTTCATCAAAATTATGACTTCAACTTCAAGCACCAAAAACATTGACAATAAACGTATCTATAAAGTATCTATAAAGTAATATAATTTTACTTCTGCATTTTACTTCCGTGTTGTTTTTATCAGTACTACGAAATTTTTTCATCAAAATTATGACTTCAACTTCAAGCACCAAAAACATTGACAATAAACGTATCTATAAAGTAATATAAAATATTAACTTACAATTCCTTTACAACTGATTTTTGCTCCAGGTTCTTGCTGTACGTGCAACAAGTTTAATGGTCATTTTGCTTACGATCGAATTTAAAACATTTTCAAGACTTTTTTAAGACCTTGCATAAAGTATTCAAGACCAACAATTTTTACTCAAAACTCAAATACCAGGTAATGGGTCACTGACAACTAGCACTGTTATGTTTAAAAATGCTACATTTCTCTTCATCTGTTTCTTTTTTAATGTAGTTAAAAAAAATCGGATTTGTTTTCTTAATAAAAAAAAAACAGTTAGCTTTCATTAACAAACATATAGTTCGGGTGCGGCTTATCATTAGAAAACATTATATCTTTAAATTATGCTGAACGGTTTCAATAATTTCACTGTATGTTATATAGAATCTACAATGTGAAGTCTTGTCACAAAATCTGAAGAGCCCTAAATTTAATTTCCACGAGGACTCAAAAGGCTGTGGAGACCTCACAAAGCAAAAAACATGAACAAACGGGAATCGGATCCAGATCAAACAACGATGAGGAAAGACGGCGATGCTTCATAAACATTTTTCTTGTGCACTACTAAAGAATTGATAAGACCTAGTGACTTAAAAAGCGACATCAAAAATAAGACTTTTTTAGACCCCGCGGGAACCCTGACCAATGATTAATTGAAAACAGGTGCTGTTTTTCAATTCATTATAAGAATAAAACGTGTCTGTGTTGATTTATTTTCCTGGGATACCGATCTTTTAATATTCTTCTTCAGTCTTATTACATTCAAGTGTATAAACATAAATGAAAACCGCCTTTTTCCTACTTTTCGGGTCGCTGGCAGAGCATAATCCCGTACGGCACACAGCAACATTCATACCACCTTAGTCTGGGAGTTCCTCAGGGTTCCTGCCTAGGCCCTCTTCTGTTTAACGTTTACATGAGTGGTTTATTTGATGTTGTGAGTAATCACTCCCCTATTGCAGCGCATGCTTATGATCTTCAAGTCTATCTCTCTTTCTGTCCATCAAGCACTGCGAATGAGAAGCGTGCAGTTCAAGCAATGCTGTTACTGTGTAACAGATGTTAGGGACTTTAAGAACTGAGGACGGGAGCAATGACGACGGAGGTTAAGAAAAATATTATTTTCCCTTTAGACTTTGGATAAGGTTCATTCTTGAAGGCAAACATGGATTATCAGATTTTCTTGTTTGACGTTCTGGTTGTCCACGGAACCCGAAAAGTGGTGAGTAGCTGGTCAACATGCTGCATTCCAACGTGCTACCATTGTCTTTTGTAATTAAGGCTATTTCTTCCTTACTGTTCGCGTACTCGTTGCCGCCCTCGCATCTGAAAGTCCCTATTAATTCATGGGCTAGCTAGCATTGCCTCGCGATTAATGACGGGAAAACGGAACTTTTTGGGCTAGGAACTCGCCGGCAACTTAGCAAGACTAGTATTAGACATCTAAGAGATGGTGATGCGGTAGTTGCTCCCTCCGCCGCTGCACTAAACTTAGGTTCATATTTCGATACGAATTTCACTATGGCTACGCATGTCACTAAGACTTGCAGCGCGGCATTTTTCCACCTGCATAATATAAGGCGATGGATTAGTGTCCTGTCCAGGGGGAGTCAAAGACTCTCATCCGCTTAACACTACAGAAACCGGAGATAAGGGCCGGCGCCATGGGCCACTAGGCTCGAAAGAATTAAGCTATAATATAAGGCAGATTAGTCTTGCAGCTTGTTGGAAATGCCAATTCAAGACAATAATGCGCGCTAGCACACAAAGAATCATGTTAGAAATAATATAGATATCTGAACTGACATAATTAGAGTGTTGCTTAAAATATAGCAAAACAGTTATTGTTCATTAACAGGAAACCTAAATTGTGTGCAATTCTACATCTGGTTTCGACTTCATGAAATATTTTGTTTTATTTTCATCACAGCAACCAAAAGAAAAACTCATTCAAATACATAACAAGCACGGTTTTATATAGTTTTATAGAAAGTTCCACTCAAAGAGTGTAAGTTTTGAAATGTTGCAAAAAAACTAAAATTATTTAAGTAAGAATAAGAAATTCAACAAAATAGACATGTTTTAAATTGCACTAAAATTCAAAATAGAAAAAAAAATTCCAGCATAAAACATTTCATAACAAATTTCTTAGAAGGACAAAAAAACAATATCGTACAAAAACAATACATTTTCAATTATAATAAATTTCAATTATAATAGACCGAGCTGTGGTAGGGCCAGGTTCCACTTCTGTGAGTAATAATTCTAACTAACATTTTTAGAGATCCTTAGTATTGGTTGTGAAGAAATGCAATGGTAAATGCGGGTCTTGTGGTGGGTGGGGGAAATACGGGGGCCAAAAGTGCGGAATCTGACCAGTGACTCTGATATATGACCCTTTTTAATGTGGCCACAAAATGCTATTGTTTTTATGAGAAAAATAAACTTTCCCAGAAATTTTGCTAAATACGCACATTTATTAGGCTTTCTGAGCATCTAGCTCAACAAAAGGGTTTATTTATTTCTCATGTGACTGATTACTCATTTCCTTATATGGTAATTTTCTGATCCTTTATTCAAACAATCACCCAACGTAAAGTGAAGAAAACACATCAAAGATTTTTCAATGAAAACCTCAAAAACCGAGAGGGTAAAAGTTTGTGTAAGAAGTTATCCATTACCGTTGTCAGTGTCTTCATCTGCTCGAAAGTCTAACACTGTTTTTTCGTCATTCTTATCTAATAAAAATCTTCTTTTTCAGAAATTGTTATCTTTGTTTTATATATACACTTTATTTTCTTAAAGTTAATAACAAATGGAGACTACTAGAAAACTATCAATGATTTACTTACACAACAAATGGCTATTCGAAGAGTATACTCAGCCATTACAAAATTAGCAAGCGCGGCTAAAGTTGGACAATATGTAGCTCAACACTGGCTTGAAAAACAAGCATTGTGGCAAATTTATATACCACTACCAAAATATATTCCAAGACCTCATTGGACTGTTAATAAACCAAATGAAATTCATTAGACAGATTTATTATTTCTCACTCATGACTCCGTCTATTTCGAAGGAAAACGTATAAATATGCATTAGATTTTTTAAAATTTATGTACTTGGTATATGCGAAATATAGTGTCCCAAAAACTCGGAGTCTTTGTACTTGGTATATGTGAATAAAGTGTCTCGAAATTTTTGGACAACCTATGTACTTGTTATATATGTAAAATTTAGTGTCTCGAAAATTTCGGACAAACTATGTACTTGGTATATGCGAAATATAGTGTCCCAAGAATTCGAACAGTCAATATGTCCGAAGACATGGGGTTCGATTCCCGCCAAGGGCTTATATAAATTATGATATTTTTCTCTCATTTTTTTCCAGAAAGTCTTTGTACTTGGCATATGCAAAATATTATGTCCCGAAAATTCTGACAGTCCATGTATTTGGTATATGCGAAATATAGTGTCCCGAAAAGCAGAAAGTCTCTGTACGTTTTAGCCTTAGCCGCTTCTTTGATCTTTGTTGCGGCGTTTGTGATTGTAATCGTGATTGGGTAACTTTCCTTTCCCTTATGCTTAACACGGTCTTTTCCATAAACATTTTTTGAAGAGGTATTATCGCACGACTGGCGATTTGGTCGAGAAGAGATGAGGGACTGCTTTTCTTTTTCTGAAGATGCTTTCTCTTGTGAAACAATAAGTACAAACTTTTTATAACACGTTCCAGACGTATGCCATGTTCTAATGGATTTATTTCATCTGGAATTGAATCACACTGTTCTTTGTAATAGTTAGGTCCGCCCTTTGCTATATGCTGTATTTCGCGTCATTAATATTGTAATGATGCATCTTAATGATTGTGATTCATTGTTGGCGGCCATATTGTAAATGAAAACATATTCAATGCGCATGCTCTAAAATTCCTACCACTGACCAAATCATCCTACAGGCACAATTTGCACGAAATTGGATAAATTGTATTTATTCCATAAACGTCTCGTTTTGTTACAATCTGGTTTTGCATTTTACCATGCTAAGAATATACATATAATCATTACAAAGTCAAAAAATTACCATATAAAGAAATGAATAATCAGTCACGTGACAAGTAAATAAACCCTTTTGTTGAGCCAGATCCTCGGAAAGCCTAATAAATGTGCATATCTAGCAAAATGTTTGGGAAAGTTCCCCATAAAAACAATAGCATTTTGTGGTCACATTAAAAAGGGTCATATGTCAGAGTCACTGGTCAGATTCCGCACTTTCGGCCCCCGTTTTTCCCCCACCCACCTCAAGACCCACATTTACCATCGCACTTCTTCACAACCAAGTATTCGAAAAAATTAAAATTGAACTCGAAACCGTTGGATCACCAATACTAAAATTGTTTTCAAACAGATGCTGGTAGTATTTGTTCCGAATTACATTTGAAGTTGGGATCACTAGGGCTACTTCTAAAACAATTTGTTCTCTGTTCAATGCATTATCAACGAGTTTTTTCTTGTATAATTAATAAGGAACCATTTATGGCGTGAACATGGTGTTATCAAAATCCTCAATTGTTCCGCATTCATTTTTGTTCATATCTTGTCAAATCCAAATAGTTTATCATATGTTTTAAAAAAAGTTTTGTCAATCAAAAAAATGAATCAAAAAGAAATTATATCTACCAGTTTAAAATGAAAAAAAATATACATGTTTAATTAACTAATAAATCAAATGAGCCATTTGGCAACAAGTGTTAAGCCATTACTTGTTGTTTAATTAAAATACAAAGCAAACGACCACCCGCACAGATGTAGAATTAAGTTAAAAGTTCTCTCAATATCAAACCGTTTCTATCAAAACTTGTCACCAATCTTTCCTTTAACCATTTTTACCTAGAACATTAAAGTCAAGCTTTGTAATGCTGGCTGTCACTAGGCAAAGTCGAATCCCAGACTCCCACAACGCACCGCCAGAAGAAGTTTTTCCCTTAACTCTTCCTCGCTTTGGTACTCTGGTAGTTTTAAAAGGTTGAAACTAAAAATGAAAGAATCAGCAAAAATAGCATCAATTGATATATCTTATCTACAATTGTAGCAGTTTATTGGTAATTGTTCCACAAAAACTAACGCCAATCAAGAAATCTAGTTGGTATTAGTAAAAATATAAGCATTCAGTTATACTGTTTTTAAGAGTTGCATGCGTTTAATCCTTCTTTTTCTTGAGCGCAAATTCATCATAAGTAAAACCCTCAATTTACAAGAGAACTCTTCATATAGTATAGCAGTTATCGACCAAAATAGTTCAAATTGGTGATCAAAGCATGAAACTTTGGCACATTATTTACGACCCTAAGTGTAATAAATTCTGATATGGGGCCATGTGAAATTAAGCTTTTATCACCAATTTGAACAATTCAGGGTTTTTTTGGTCGATAACAGCAGGACTAATAGTATTGCGGCTATACACAGGTTACTAGCCACTAATTACTTATGATTTTCTCTACCACTTGAAGTCAACTTACCACGTGCTTGCTGTGGGTAACAATCGGGCTGAGTTCTCCATACGGGCAATACAAAACATCTGTGGTCCACTTCCACCGCTCAGCTTGCTAAAACCACCAAGTGGAACACGAGAGCTACAAAGAGGAGCATTAATAGTGGTAACTGCTCAACTAAAACACATTATACTTGTTATATGAACGTGTCCTAAATAAGACTGGAATAACTCGTATAAAACTATTCATAAGAGGAAGTTCTTGTCTTATTTAAAATCTTTATATTACTCTAGTTTTTATTTTTTAAATAAAAACCATTGACATCAATAAACGCAAACTTTGAATCAATTCATGTAAAGGGTAATAACCTTTTTAAAAATGCCTCATGTAATGGTCAATATTTACATTGATTTCGGTTGAAATGCTGCATATCCAGATTATTTGGTAGTCGGTAGCAATTAGAGGAGTACATTGAACCGCAAAACACAAACTGTATAGAAACATCTTTAACACCAGATTGATGACGAAAAAATTTTTTGTAATTGTAAAAACTTGCAAAAAAGGCACTTTCTTAAAGTTTGGCAAATGAACAAGACAAACCATGCCATAAGCCGTGACGATGGACTAAAAGTACCAAGGGAATATTTAAAGCCCGGTTTCCATATTATTGCTCACGTCGCTACCATCGCTATTGTGGTTGAAAAACGTGGTTTTGACACAAATATATTTTTTGAGCGATGCTTGCTGTACGGCTGTTGAAGACCTTGGGTCGAATAACGATAATTTTCATCTATCTTGGTCCAGCAGTTTATCTTAACATATTTGTCTTTATAACTTTTGCTATATTTGTTATAAAGACAGTCGTATTTTTAAACCTCTTCCATAAAGAAAACATCTTTACTTCTCCAAGGGATGTCATTTTTAACCATGTGCGAGGAGTGACAAGTTTTCCTACCGGATGCCTGCAGTGTGCAATGTAATCTGGGAAGCATTTTTGTCCATACCATTGCAACTAAATTTTTAATTGGTTTCCATTAACAAAATACACCGTCGCTACTATTGCCGTTATAGAAATTTTTCTATCTTAGCGATGCTCGTCGCTGGCATCACTCCTGTCGCTGAAACACGTTTCTCGACGACAGTAGCGATGGTAGCGCCGTCAGCGATTATATGGAAACCGGGCTTAAGTGTTGTTTTTAAGGGAAAAAAAATTTACATGTGATCTAACTTTTAGCTTTATAAACCGCGATCATGGACTAAAACCGCTAAGGGAGTTTTATATGTTGTTTTTGGAAATTTACATGTGAACTAACCTTCGGCTGTATATAAACCTCACATAAATATTTTTAGATCAATTCCCTTGAAGAAGGATAGAGTTATATCCCAAACGTTGCGACATTTCTAAATTTGATTCTTAAAAATTTTTAACTCGAGAAACAGCTATTTTCTTTATATCAAATACTCATAATCTTTATTCTTCGTCGTTGTACTTGATCATTGCAACGGCATAACAATAAAATTGTTTGACTTTTGTTAATGCGAAGAAAGGAGGGTGAAGAGGACCCTTTCACTACCGTCTCCACGATTTCCGTCTACACAAATCTCCGTGCACACAATTTTCCGTCACTACACTACTTTCGTCGAAATTTCATGCCCGCACATAAATGAGCTAAAACCGGAATTAAAAATCCCGCTCCTGAATATTGTTAAGAGTTTCAATTTTTACCGAGCTGAAAGAGACTGCGTGGTACATGTAGCGGAGCAGAAATAAGTGTTCCAATTACAATTATAGTTTTTGCAATTTCAAGAGGAACAAAAGATATAGCGGCCATGTTGGTGAAAAAAAAAAAAAGAAAACAATTAAAATTATCTTGTTATGAATACACAAACATGGCCGCCATGATGTCAAATGAAAACCGACGATAGGAGTTTTTAAGACGTGAACTAAATAAAGACTGCCATAAATTATGTTTCGAGATAAGAGACATTTTATGAAAGAAGCTTCTAAAGACGCAAACGCTTGTTTTCATACCACTTACACGAGTAGTTCGTTTCTTATTTCAATAGGTCGGGCCTTCTATAAAATGTATCTTACTCTCAAGTAAACGGTTTTATTAACCGCTCAGGCTTTCACTGACCTTCCAGTTGCAAACTGCAATAAAGCTACTCGATCTTTCTGTGTAATAGAACGGACAACCATCCAAAACCACTGCAAAGTAAAAACCGGGTAAAAACGTTGTAAATATAAGTGATATAAAACTCACTGATTTATGAACTGGAGCATCTAATGTAGTGTGAAGAATTTGGGGGATGACCGCCAAACCGTTCCTCAAGACCATGCGAAGGTCCAACTTGGTTAGACGGTATGGCGATTTTCTATCAAATATTAACTTCAAAATTAATTTCTAAACTTCACTAAATTTACCCAAATTCAAATTTTTCTAAATTTTTCTTTAAAAAACTAAATTTAATAAACTTATCTCCTGCCAAAAATCTTATCCGAAGAATCTGAAAACATTTACGAGGGTTCCTTTTTACTCTGTAAAGTGATTATCGCTTTTTTCGATTTTCAAAATAATGACGAAGATATCATCAAAAATGTTACTAAAAGTAGCGAAAAAAACGCTCATATTCTGTCTTTGCAAAACTATCAGGGATTTTAATTTCATACAGTTAGCCATCTTTGCCGGCGTGATCTTAGAATGACTTGTTTAGCCGTTAATGTTTGTTTTGATTGACAGCTTTAAAAACGGGGTCATTTAATTTCATTTTAAAATGAACTACAGCTCTGTGAGGAAAACGTATGCTACGACACAAGGGGAATTACCATGCATGTAAGGAACTCGAGGAAAATATAACAAAGCAAACTAACAACAAAAAGTACCAGAGAAAATATTCTTAAAACATCAGCAATTGTCGAAGTACTGTATCAGAGCTTTCGGCCTCTATCCAGAGACCTTTATCAATGAAATGATAGATTTAGTGTCCCGTCTCATTAAATGGGGGACAACACGGATCCGTAATAATTGCTGGTGTTTTAAAGTGCATATGAAGGAATTTTTTTTTCGCTAGTTCAAAAGTAGGTTATTTCTAGGTTCAACTTCTGAAAAAATTTTTGAAATCTGACTTTTATTTATTTTTTTATAAGCGCTCAAAGTTGCAAATTCTAAGTCTTGGACGAGCAATGCGGAGACTGGGTTCTAATGAGTCTCTGACGTCATAAAAGTCCTTCGCCTTCCCGATATTGCATTGCGGTGTCGTAGATTCTCTTCGTTATATGTAGAGCTATAACATACGAATTTCCGATATTTTTAAAGCGGCACCACAATGCAAAATTGGGAAGGCAAAGGACTATTATGACGTCAGAGACTCATTAGAACCTAGTCTCCACAATGCTCGTCCAAGACTTAGAATTTGCAACTTTGAGCGCTTATAAAAAAAAAATAAAAGTCAGATTTCAAAATTTTTTTCAGAAATTGAACCTAGAAGTAACCTACTTTTGAACTTGCGAAAAAAAAATTTCCTTCATATATTCACTTTAAGAATATTTTTCTTGTACATTTGATGTCCCAGCAGAAGAACTTACATTCACGTATAACAACAAAAACGTTAGAAGTCTGGAAAAGAATTTTTAAGTTACATTCTTCGAAAAACATTAAATCAAAAGTCAACACAATGTAAATAAAATTTAACAACGTATAAGGTTAATGTTTTTGAACGTCGTGCTGGCTTTTTGATTTATCACATCTTAGTTCTAATTTTGTTGCGAACAAGAGTTTCATCTCTGACGTATGTTGTTAACATGATGTGGTTACTATTTTTCAAGAAACAACATAGAGTTAAAGAAAGTCCTACAAGAATTGGAATATACAAATGATAGCAACGAATCAACGACAACACGAAATACCTTAATGATTTGTGAATCGCTTGAGTAACCACTAATATATGTCGTATTTCGTTCCCAGTCTTCCACATCCACTTCCGGCATTCCAGATAAAAGTAGTTCCTGGAATAATAGAATTAGCAGGCTAAGGACCCCTCCAAAAGAGTTTCAGGTTAGGTAACAAAAACGAATCATTGAGTCGAAATGCCTCCTTTTGTTTTTACAGTGTATTATTTGTAAAACAACGGTTACCTCACCCCCTCCTTCTTTCCTGGTTAGCCTAGTTGGTAAGATGCCAGTCTATCGTTCGATTCCCGCTCGGGGTCGAATCCTGGCCGGACCAACACTTAAGGTCTTAAAATAATTGAGGAGAAAGAGCTACCTTTGCTCTAACATCAACAAATGATTAGACTTTCACGTCTCCTCGGATAAGGTCATTAAATCGTAGGCCCTCGGGGATTTTATCTGTGTTTGTTTGTGTGTGTGTGTTAAAATGTGAAAGGTCTTCATCTGTCTTAAAGTGGTAATGATGGGGTCCTCACTTTGTACGCCTTTGGCTGACTAGAAAGACCTGACACCAAAACAAAGCATCATCATCATCATCATCATCATCATCAGTAGTAGTAGCACCAATTAACCAATTTTTTATGTACTTCCCGTTACTAAAATGGACACAATAGTTCCGTATGATAAATCTATGAAGTAGCTTCATATCATACCAGTTCATATTCATTGAACAGAGACACCAATGAATGTGGGATGAACTCGTGAAACCCATCTAGAAAGCTAAGAATTTGAGGCCTGATGGCACGAGTCATGCGCAGATCGGCAACAAGCTGGACGTATTCGTGCTGAAAAATAATAATTACGATTAGTATAAGTACCAAGTAAAACAAATTAAACTAATAATGGTAAGATATTGTGATAAGAAGATAACTTAAAGTAAGTAAAGATAAGTAAAGCTTTGTGATGCTAACAAATTTTCGGTTCAGTTTTACCAAAAACAAAACATACCAGTCCAAAATAGCAGCACATAGCAAGCTATTGTAGAATATTGAAAATGGGAATAGGGATCACAAGATTAATTGGATTTTGAGGAACCGAGCAAAGAGGTCAAAAACTCTTATCAGGAGTCAGGTTGACGTAGTGGTCACCAGACGCGCCTCACATTCTACGACCCTGGATCGATTCCGCAAGTGGGCCGAGATTTGCCGATCTCAATCTGCCTCCAAGGGAATTTCCTTCTATGAATTCGAGTTGCACGCCAAGATCCGAGCCGTCGAGGGATTAAACATTAACCTCTGGCAAGGAAGAACGGGCAACCACTTCCTCCACAACTAACGTTACGGTATATATTTTACTTCCGCTTCACACAACAGAAACCGAAGATAAGCGTTGCCTTTATGGGCCATTTGATTAAAAAGGATTTAGCTTTGGTAGCAGAAGAGATAGTATTGCTATTAACTCACTTTGTTGTCATCCGTGACCAGTATCTTGGCCCCGCCTGGCTTCAGCTCCACCTCTTGCATTGCGCCGAATACATCTGTTTCAACTGAGAACGGCAAATCAAATCCAAGATCTTCAATGCTGTTGTCCAGAATCCACTACGATAAAGATATTTCAATTTCAATTTGAAAATAGTTTAGACAGTAAGTGAGTTTTGATCGATCAACTAGTGTGTACGAAGAACGAAAAAAGCTTTAGTTAAAATTTATGATAGGCTATGTCCAAGTGAAAAATATTCATAGTTTCATGCTTAAAAGAAACAATAAAGCTATTTATTATATAATTATCCATAAAATAACTATATTTCTTACTTTCTACTGAAAATAACATGCTACCTTCTTCACTAGTGAAAAGATTGTTACCATGGCGACCCTTGCGAGCTCTTCGTTTACGGTAGCTTTGCGTTTTCATTCATCAAACAAGTTTTCTTCTCGTAATAATTATAGAATAAACAGAATATTGCATAGTCGCTTGGAGATACGGATTTTATCTTCTCGTGGTGCAAAGATCTAACAAGTGAGCGAAGCAAACGAGTGAGTTTTTTTCACCACAAGAAGATAAAATCCGTATCTCCGTGCGCCCATGTAAATATCTTCTATATATTGTCGCTTTGTATATCGTCTGACAAGAGATATTTATAGTTCAAAGCTTTGAAAGCTTTTTCAAAAAGATTGAAGGATGGTTTGGATAAACCATGATTTTCCACAAAATAGTTTACAACTCGAACACTAAGTTTCTCGCTTTGGCATTGCCCCTTGTGGACATGAAAGAATAGGTTTAGTATTTGGAAAGATTACTGATTTGGAATACTATCTAGCTTGAAGTTTCGCTTTCAAATGAGAGGTTGTTTAAGTACACAATGATAACTTAGCATTTCATAATTCCAAAAATGTCAACAAATTTTGAACTATCGAAACCGATTTCCATTTCTTTTGAAAAACACAAATCTAACAGGACACAAAAAGTACATAGTCTGCAATAATAATTTCATTAAAAAGCCATGTTCTCCGTGCCCCTGGGAGTCAGGTTGGTATAGTGGTCATAAGTGGTACCTCCCACCTCTACAACCCGCAATCGAATTATGGGTTCCGTGCCCCTGGGAGTCAGGTTGGTATAGCGGCCAGAGCTGGTACCTCCCACCTCTACAACCCGGGATCGAATTATGGGCTCCATGCCCCTGGGAGTCAGGTTTGTATAGTGGTC
>JAOBRB020055083.1:0-15002 GCA_027575285.2 Zoanthus pulchellus | reverse complement strand
GTAGGCCATGAGGTAGGCCATAGGGTGGGCCATGGCCTGGGCCATGGCCTAGGCCCAGGTTTTGTATACACCCTTTAAAAATTTAAAAAATGAACTGGTTTAAAAAAAACTGGTTTAAAAAAAATCGAACCAAAAAAATTAAAACCACAACAATAAACAAACATTAACGACTTTCTGTTTTTGCACGGAAACAACAGGTTGATTGTAAGTTGTTTAAAATTTTGACCCACTCATGTGAATGACTTGCTCACTCATTTAAAATTTCGACCCACTCGTTCGAATGACTTGCTCACTCATTTAAAATTTCGGCCCACTTGTTCAAATGACTTGCTCAAATGTTTAAAATTTCAACCCACTCGTGCAAGCGCCTTGGTAGGTCGTTTAAAAAATCGACCCACTTGTGCGAACGAGTAGCCAAGTCATTTAGCACAACTTCTTCACCCGTTTGGAACCCATGTGGTAGTCAGGTTTCATGGAAAGTTGTTAATGTTTGTTTTCTCATGGAAGGTCAAACGTGAATGCAGCCATAATCAGTATTAAAAACAAATTAGAGTAAATGATATTTTATTTCTTTTTTTTCCTTTCCCAGCTCGAATAGTTATTTATCTGTGGGTTGAGAAAAAATATTATTGTAAATTATATATTGGACAAAGTAAATATAATGATAATGATAATGATGATAATGATGACTTATAGCCGTTTCTTGAAATAATAATTTTATTGTGAACCGGCTGTTTAATTATATTCCTGATAAACTTTGTCTTTAAATTAATTTTTTGTTGCATGGACTTAAATGGTTTATTTCCATTATTTTATGACTACAGGACCCTTGTATATTCATGTGAGTTTAAAACCACCAAAATTAATGAATCAGACTTTAACTATTTAATATTTGATATCTGATAGATCTTTAAATATCAACTTCTACCTTTCCTAGCTGTTGGTGCTGCATTTTGTTCCACTTTCAATGACAAAAAATAACTTAATAATTTTACAAATAACACAATAATATATATTATTATCTGTAGTGACTTGTGAGTTTAAAAAATACGATAAATGTAAGTTATTTGACATACTAAATTAATGAGAACTGATTCATGATTATTTATTTGGCATGTTAAATGTAAATTGGAATAATTAATTTAATATTCACAAGCTTTTAGTTGTTAATTAACCCTTTTAATCCCATTTTTTTTTGTTAAATTCTACTTTCAGTGAAAATGTTTGGGAGAATTTTAATTTCAATCTTTAACCATTAATTTTTTGCTTTGTTTGATCAATTGTCATTAATTGTCTCATTATCAAATTGTTTTATATTTTATATATAAATTAAAGTATGTGAGGAGAAGTTGGGTGCTGATACAATACTGGGACTGATTAAAATTATTTATAACAAAGTAGTGCTCTTTTGAATGTTTTGCTGTACCTGTTCAATCATATATGAAAAAAATAATTTAACTTTAGAAAACACATGTACAGGCAGATAATTGCTCCCAAACATTTAGGACAATTTGCTGCAGTCATCGCTAACATCTGAAGACTTCTCACTTACTGTAGCATGAACAAGTCTCTGTGAAAGAGTCGAAAGCTTGCTATTGCTTTCAATTATTATTGCACTATGTATTTTAAAGTTGAGTTAATTTTGGTAATAAATTAACAATTCAGGGCTCAAAGCTAGCGACCGACTGGTCGCAATATGCGACTAATTTTTGCCCAATGCGTCTAAAAGTTTGAGCTTGGTTGCACAGTTGCGCCTGGATACAAATGTTGCCGTGCCACCGTCTTTACCTCTATTCTGGTAACGGAAAAATCGCCGAAAGTATCCCTTGAAATTCGAAGTAAATCACTTGTGTCTTCTATCCAAGCTGTAAAGAATAAACGTCTTTTCTTCGCTCTGTCTCCCATTCATTTTTGTTGCTTCTGTTCACCAGCTGTTGTCGGTTAATTACTTGCTTCTTGTTTGGCCCACGGTTATCTTACTTTGACAGTAGATACTTCATGTATATGTACACAGAGATACGCCGCTGCCGACTGGGAGTGAAGGCTCTGCCACGTGCTCTATTTAGTATGACTAGTGATAATGTAGAATAATTATAGGCAATAAATGTGACTCTATAAGAGTTACTTTTTTAATTATATACTGTGAGTGAAAGCTTGTAGTGTGCCTAAGCTTTTCAGCTGTGAGCCTAAGATTTTTATTTGTGAGCCAAAAATTTAAGCTGTGCACCTAAAAATTGAAAACTAGTCGCACAAATGCGCCTGGAAAAAAGGACAAACTTTGAGCCCTGCAATTAATAGCAGATTTTATTTATTATTAATTATAATGTTTGTATACATTTTAATTTGTTTCTTACTCCACTCTCATTTTAGTGTGTGTATATTTGTGACATTGTTTGCCTACTTGGATGACAATCTTCTGTCCCCCACGATCCTCTTTGCACTTGTTATGTTCCTTGGAATAGTTGGTTATGCACTATTTGATCTTATTGATGATGGAAAAGAAAGACAAGAGTCAGGAAGATCAAGTAAATCAATCTGACTTCTTTGTTAGATGCCCAAATATCTTGAGCTTAGGGTGTTACACATATCCTATACCAGAGGCGGCACAGCATTTTTGGTTGTTGGGGGGGGGCTAACAAGATTAATTAAATATTGTGGTCAAGAAATCCATTTTTATTGAACAAGCTTTCATTTTATGTCATAATGGCGTAGCAAGAATTGCACAGGTAACCTATTAAAGCAAACATTGTATTTGATTATTCTTCTCTGTTAATTTAATTTTAGTTTCATCATAAAATATTTTCACTTTTTGAAAATTCTAGGGGGGCTGAAGCCCCCCAGTTGTGCCTTTCCTGTAAACAGTGGCACTTTCATTAAGCTTTCCCACTGGTACACCCACATGTTTGAGTCAGCACTCACCAATCTTTTGACATTTAATTGTTATGTAAAGTGTGAGTTCATCAACTATTCATATGTTGGGATTTGAGTAAAACTTGCGTACAGACTCTGTGTGTGGGAAGTCTTGTAGTTTTAACATAATACAAAGGAAATATTTAAATAAAGCTAGCACAATCAGAAAGTGAAGAAAACAGCTAGTATTTGAGAAACGATGCTTTATGCAAGTTAGGTTGAAAAGCGTGTCCATGACAACTGGAGACGTTGAGAAAACAGTTAGTGCAAGAAAATCAGACAAAAAAATGTTAAAAATGAAAAATTGAAGTTTAACTTGTAGAAATCTACCTTTAACCATTTCAGTACCAGTTGAACTGCCAAGTTCTCCAAACTTGGGACCATTCTTCTCATTGAAGTTTAAGAGAATGTTAGTTTTTATCTAAAGTAGTTTGCTTAGTTTGATCATTTTCCATTTTCTCCTTACCAGTTATTGTATTTCACGTGTGTTATATAAGGAGAAGTTTGGTGTTCATAACTGTCTGGGATTGAAAGTGTTATATCATCACCCAGCATGCTTGACAGGAGTGCAAGAACACATGGGGATATAATAAAATGGCCGTTGTTTATAGTGTTTGTATTAGTTAATTTTTTGCTCACATTGAGGTGAAACAAAAGGTTTTAAAATATTCCAGAAGAATGTGAAGACTAAATATTTAGAATTAAATGTCATTGATTCATGTAAGGCAATGAAGTAATGATTTTTGTATTTTGAATTCTGTTTTTTGACAGGAAAGGACGACTTTAAGACTGCTGTCCTTGTGTTTGGCTATGTGTTTGGTTTTTCTCCTGTCTTAAAGACACTCACTGATTCCATTAGCACAGACACAGTATATGCTATGACTGTAAGTTTAAGCGAGTGAGATAATCATTTTTGTTACAGTTTTACAACTTGTGTCTACCTACACTGTATTCAAAATGTAAATTCTACACCGTAAAATACTTACTGACGTTTCGGACATTAGTCCTTCGTCGGATTAAAGGGAAGAAAGAGAGAAAATGTAGAGTTAATAAAGGCAGGGAGATGAAAAACTAGCCGATGGAAACAAGGTAGCCATGGAAATTAAAAACAACGAACGAAGAGAAATTTACAAGATTGTGAAGAAATTAGGAAAAAGTGAAGCGCTCATTCATCCCATTGGGATTATGTGTACCCAATCGGTGAATGATTTGCATCTCTTTGGTTTTGCGGCAATTGTTGTTGCCGCTAACCAATCGTTGTAACCAATATACAGCTGGAGAACCAAAAGTTTACTTTTACTGTTTTAAGTGAAATAGTGAGAAGGACCCCTTGATTTTTTAAACACAAGGCTCAGTACAGTATATATAATTATAATCATAATATGATTATATAAATTAATACAATTGGCTAAACAAAACGTTTTGCCCTGTGAATAATATTTGTATGGCCAACTGTTTTTAATAAATTACTAGAGAATAACAGAATGTACATATTGATCAGTGTACAGGTTCAGTGACCATTAAGAAGTATAGAAGAGGACTAATTGGTCATCCAATCATTGTAAATAGGTTTGAATTTGGTGTGAATCAGTTGCTGGTAATAATCTGTCCTCTGTTTGTGCAATTAGTCAATTGTGAGTTTTTGAAAATACCACTCATTTTAGGGATCATTTTATCACTGAGACAAGTGTGAATTTTATCATTGTAAAGTTACACAATTCTGTGTGAAACTTGTAACTCTATCCACTGCATCAAACATTTTTTCCATTTTATTATTTATCAATAAACAATTACAACAAATGAGGAAATACATAAATTATAATAACATATGTAAAACTGTAAGGTTTAATAGACGTTTCAACATCATCTTGAGCACAGTTTTACCTTACATTTTATTCATAGTATTATTGAATATATTATTAATTAATAAAATTTATTAAGTTTCGATTTATTCTCCTTTGTAGACATTTATGCTGCTTTTGAACTTGCTGTTCCAGGACTATGGAGCTAGTGGTGCAATGTAGGTACTGGTGATGAGAGCTTCTGGAGGAAGGGGGTAGGGTCGGTGGGGTGGGGGTAGGGATGATAGAGCATGTTGGGGGAAGTGGGTGATTGTTCCTGTTTCGTTCCTTGCTCTTACAACTCCATCTATTACATAAAAACTGTTCTTAAAATTTACCAAGGGCAAGATTCTAAACAGGAGCATTAACTGTACATGTTGTTGTATTTCTCTCTTTCTCACTTAGCATTAGAAACTTTGCTCAGTAATCTTTAAAGTGCAAATTTCAAAATATAAAACTTTCCAAATTCCAACATCAGCTCGACACAGAAGGCATATTTAGGTAGCCCAGGGAACCCTTCTAGACCATCTTGTTTTGTCGTCAACTAGACAAAATGCGTATCCCACAGCTGCCAGCGTCAGCTGGACAGGCAAGATTCATTTGGGTAGTCCAGTGAACGCTTGCAGAGTGTCTTGTTTTGTTGCCAACTAAACAAAATTTGTATCCAACAGCACCTTGCACATCAGCTAGACACACCAGGTTCATTTCTAAGGTAGTTCAGTGAACGCTTCCAGAGCGACTTGCTTTATTTAGTGCTTCTCAGTTACTATTTCAATTAACTGATTTTTCCATGTCTATATAATCTGTGCTAGCTTCCATGATTTTCATTTTTGCAGTGTGTCAAAATCAATGTCCTTGAATGCTTCCGTCTTTGCAACAGTATGTTTAGCTTCACGTCTTCAGTCAGCCTGGCATGTGTTTGTCACTGTGACATTTGCCATACAGCTCTTTGCACTGTTTCCTGCTTTGCGGAGAAAAATTAAGGTACACACACAACTTTTAGTTTTGTTCAAAGTAGCTCGTGTTGTAGAAGTTATTTTAATAATAACCGCCGTCTAGTTAGCCTAGTTGGTAAGGTGCCAGTCTATCGTGCGGGAGGACCAATACTCAGGGTCTTAAAATAATTGAGGAGAAAGTGCTACCTTTGCTTTAACACCTACAAACGGTTAGACTTTCACGAATTCTCGGATAAGGACGTTAAACTGTTGGCTCTCGGGGATTATATCTGTGTTTGTGGGTGTGTTGTAATGTGAAAGGTCTCCGTCCACCTTAGAGTGGTAAAAATAGTGCCCCCAATTAGTAGGCCTTTAGCCAGCTAGAAAGACACATAAATAAAGGCTATTATTATTATTATTATTATTATTATTATTATTATTATAAAACTTGTAAAAGCAACTTTATTATTGCTAAAAGCAAAGCGAGTAACCGTAAAACTGTGTAATCTTTATACGTCACTAGTAATGAACATGCGATTTATCCGATCAGCGTTACAAGTTCACACTTTATCAAGAGTCAATTCAATTCAACATTTTGTTATGCACGATTCATACAAACAGCGGTTGCCGTGTAAGAGAACAGAAAAGAAAACTTTACTTTGAAAATGTTATAAAGTGTATTACGCTGAATTGTAATTCACTGGTTAATGAAAACCACTCTAAATGCCTTCACTCTATGAACACTATTAATTCACTCTTCTCCCTTTACAGTAACAATGCAAATTCATTAAATGCTGAAGAAAGAACAATATTGTGACCATACCAAACTAGTGTGACTCGCATGTAGCACTCATTTTCTAGTAGACTAAGAAATAACTGGTTTATGTCAGGCAAATTCATGAGTTTATTGATCTAATTTGATTTACTGAAGATATGATTTATTGTAATAAAAATGCTTTTTTAATATTAAATTTTATTTTCAACGGAAGTTGTTCTGATCTCGAAGGCGAATTTAAATGTGTAGATGGCGGGAAAGCGGATTACAGGGACGCAAATCTTCGGAGTTTTAGATTCCTAGTCGTTGAGATAGCAGGAGCAACTTATGACCACCATGCCGGACAATCTGACACCCCTTAATGATACAAAATTATAGTTGCTTGTCTAAAAATTCCTCTTTTTTGTATTGTACTTTGAAATTCAAGACGTTTCCTCCATCTGGGATTATGGTTTCATTCTCTGGGAGTTAAGCCGCAACTGACGCCATTTTCATCTTAATTTTTTCTGAAGCCAAATGATGCAAACCTGCAAGACACCTAAATCAATTCCCAACTCACTATTTCACGCAGCGTGTAGTAACACCTGCACTACAATGGGGTTAAAAGATTTTGGAACGAAACGAACGAAAGCGTATCGTACCATCCAATTTTCCAGCTTTCAATAGGATTAACTTAAGAATATAAATTTTGAGTTCTACACGGAAAAAAGAACCCTGGAGATGACTATAAAGTCGAAAACGTTTGATCTTATACAACTTTAATCTTTGTACAGCCTTAGTGATGTTATCCGCAGCGCATGCGTCTAGGTTCGAGCCAAACCGTGGAGTAGATAGAGTTTGGTTGGTTTTTGCTTTTAAATATAACATAGGATTTTAGCCACTCAAAACGCGCCTTTTTTCGGGATTATTTTTTAAAATACATTATTTACTTTCTCCTTTAGACGTACTACAAAAAAGTTTATATTATGATGACGTGGACCATGGCTGCCGTTTCCATGGCAATTTTGTTGCCACTTTCTCGTGGCTTTGCGGTTTCTGTCCTTATCTTGCATTTGTTGGTTACCTTTGCATGCCCACTTTGGCTCATGAAGTTGCAGCAACAAAAAAAGTGAGTAACAAGTATCATGGTTTTCTCCATAATTTTCTATTTTATATCATCACTATAGTAACATGGATCAACCCTTTCAGCTTCAGTTGTATTGAGCACTAAATTCTCCCAACTTGTCTCCATACTTTTCATTTGGCAAGTTTGAGAACATTTGACTTAAATCTTCTGTAGTTTGCCCTGTTGGATCAATTCTCAAATTCTCGTTTTCACCCATCCACCAAGAGACTGTATAGAACCACAAACTCTCTACTCGTTTATAAAAGAAATGAATAATAATATAAAGTCTACGATAGAAAATGTTAATCAGAAAAAGAACACAAACTGCGGTTACGAAAATTAAAAGTATATGCATTTTAAGTTGAAACTTTTCGTATGCTACAACGTACATCATCAGAAGTGACGGTTAATAGTAAAAAATATATAGGAACACTAACTTAGTAACTACTCGTACCACCCTCTGATCCAACACAAGAAATCGGTGGTTAACACACTGCTAGACCGCGCAAGCAAGATCCCATCCACACAGTATGGGAAGCAAAGAGAACGTCACCGCGCAAGCAAGATCCCATCCACACAGTATGGGAAGCAAAGAGAACGTCACCGCGCAAGCAAGATCCCATCCACACAGTATGGGAGGCAAAGAGAACGTCACCACGTTAATGACACATTAATAGAAAACAACGTTCTACAGTAACCGCCAATGTTTATATAACAATGCAAAAGAACCAGGGCTAGATCACGCCAGAAAAAAGAGCAAAACATAGCCAGCGAACACAGGAGCCAACCCAGCAGATGTATTTCCATACCCTTATTCCAGGGCGTGTCGGAGAAGATCGGTGGAGTCCTAAGACGGGAGGGCATCAGAGTGGCCCATAAACCCATCCAAACCATGAATCAAGTCTTCCCTCGCCCGAAAGACCGACTAGCGGATCCTCAGATGAAACGAAACATCGTGTACAAGATCCCGTGCAAAAACTGCAATTTTGTGTTCCACGGCCAAACTGAAAGATCTCTTTAAAAAAAGAATGGAAGAACATAGAGACGCGGCGAGGAACAATGACCCAAACTCAAAACTCGCGCGACATGTCAACAATACTGGCCATAACATGGACTTTTATAACGGCTCCATTGTCACACAAGAACCAAATTTTCATAAACGATTATTTTTAGAAGCGTGGCATTCTATAAAAGGCAAGATCTCTGGAAACGATTTTATTAAAATTCCGGACATTTATAAGTGTCTTATAGAACAGTAGGCATTGTTTTTTCATTGCTGGTACTTTTAGCGAGTTTACGAATTTTAAAGTATTTTATCCACATTTGCAATATTTTTGTAACTGAGGAAGAGCGAAGTTTGTACGCTCGAGACGTCTTATTGCGTTCGACGTTAGGAGAAAGCAATCATAATCTTGCGCAGGCGGAAAAAATATCGATTTTGTGGTTGATCCAAATCGACGCCATCTTTGACTTCTCCGAGGGGGTCTGAGTTCCATTCCTGAGCAGGCGGAAAAAATCTTGATTTTGTGGTTGATCCAAATCGACGCCATCTTGGATTTCTCCAAGAAAGTCTGGGTGTGGGTCGTTTCATCCAATACGGCATGTAAGCTTTCCATGAAATTACACAACAGTTTATTATTTGACTTCTTGTTTGTGTTAACTATTTTTACACAGGACTAAGTTCAATCCCTCAACCACAGTGCTAGAAAAATTGCCTTCTTATCCAACCTTTAAACTATCGTCTCTATCGAACGCACTTCACTAATCTATGATTACTGCTAGTATATATTTTTTAAATCAGTGTCAAATATTTTTATTCCTTTTATCATTAAGGCCGATACACACGAGGGAGCTATAGTTCCTGCAACACACTCCCGCAACAGATTTGCTCCTGGAGCAAGCTCCCTCATATTTAATCAGTTTGATTCAATGGAGCAAAACCCGGGAGCAAATATTTGTCGCGCAACAATTTTTTTCGCATGAAATCCTTGGTACAGACGAGAGAGCTTTGCTCCGGGAGCATGTTGCAGGAGCGTGTTGCAGTCCTGAGCAAGCTCCCTCGTGTGTTCCGGCCTTTTTGCCTGATTGCAATTTCTCAATTTTAACTTATTAACTATTATAAAATAACATAAAGATGACAAACTTGAAATACAAAATCAACAAAGACGTAACTTTTCGCTACTGACATATTTTTTAAATCTCTGAAAATGAAATGACGTTATGTCTGGTAAGGGAGCCCGGGTTTCTCCATTCTATTTACGATTTAAAGCTTCAGGTAAAAATAGTTTATGTGCTATAAAATGTTACTCCAACAAAGTTTGATAAACCTGCAAATGTTGATACACAACACAAAGGCAGTTTCATATATATGATATATCCAAAAATGAAATCACAAATAATATTGTCATATTCGCTTTTGTTTCAACAGCAATATCCATGGTCCGTGGGATGAAGCCGAAATTATGGACTAGCCTTAGCAAATATGGATCTGAAGAACGCCATTGTGGACACCAAGTGATTCTTTATACTATTCTCGAGATAATCAGCATATCAAATGTTTGTAAGTCAACGCATCTCCGTTTCCTCTTGTTGTTCTGGACCGCAACTACTACGAACTGGCCACTGATGGCATTATGTTAATTATGTAAATGCAAACTTGCTCAAAAACGAATTTTTGGCACCAAAAACCAAACAAAGATATAGAACAGAAAGTTGCCGTGAAGGTTTGCCAAATACAGCTGAAGCTTTATTTAAAAGACTTTACGTAAAGTTAAACGTACCAAGCCTCAACAACTCGCGGCAAACGAATAACTCTTTCTAGTCGTCTATAATATAAACTATATACAAATCAACATAGCGGATTGACAAGATCAGCCAATCAAACAACCGAGACCACATCTGCCAACTTCCTCGTCGCTTGTCACGTGGCCAAATTGGCTCACGTGACAGTCAGTAACCTGATGAGGGCCGTAGACTACGGCCGCAACGTTGTGAATGTTGACAAATTTTATATTTCCAGTAAACGATTTATTTTATTTTACAACATAGCGGATTATTTCTTGTTAATGTTCATTTTGGGGGATATCCTGTGGTTATTAGTTACGCACACAGCACCAACTGATAAATTAGCTGCCGTTGACATATCGGCTGTAGCTACGAAAATGTATACGTTTGGCACGATTCGTTTCGTTTGTCTAGTATTTTTTTACTATACTTGTAAGTTTTGAGATTGCTGTGGGTATTTTGGTTTGTTTAAGTGTGTTTTTAATATTGAAACTCAGTATGAAATCTTTTCTCCTTGTGTTCGATCTTACGTCTGATCAAAACGTGCGGGCTTGAAGTGCATTCGGGTTGCAAGGCCGTGAGCTCGGGGAGAAACAAGCTAAGCGATAATTAAAATTTGTTTGACAGGTTGAAATTTACCGAGCAAATTTTCTTTGTTAATCAATTTTGTCAATTTTGCGGTTGACACAGAAAACACGATGGATAAACTTAAGCTATAATTTATTTTGATTCAAGCTATGTTACTTCTGTTCATAATTCTTGTCCAAACTTAAAATCAAAAGTTTGCTGAATTTATTTATATTAACTTTTGATATCTAAATATGAATCAAATTTTAGATCCGACTTTCTTTCTTGCTGCGTTTATATCAGATAAATTGTGAAAAAAAGGTTTAAATTGTCAATCAAGCGGCGTATTTACTTTCAAATTGAAAAAAATAAACCGAATTTCGTGGGAGAAGCAACTCTATAGTCTCTATGTTCGTAATTTATTGATTTTAGTATCAATTCTTCGCTTAGTCTGCAAATGATTGTTCAGTATTCATTGTATATATTCTTGCACAAAGTAAATGTTGATGAACGTAAAATCGTCAACTCATGCAAGCGTTAACATCAGCACAGGATGGCAAAGTATCAAAAATAAAACGAAAATCAACTACACTTTGAAATTCTTATTCACTGTTTTTTTCGAAAAAACGTTGTTTCATTAGCTGCTTATGTTCTTGTTTATACAAACACGAACTGCATATGGACTATATGCCTGATATGACTTTGTGATTGATTGAAGCCTTCAGAAAAGACTCAATGTTTAGTCGGAATGTTTTGTAACAAGGTTAACAGCACTATGCAACGACACGAAACTGATTTTCAATCACATTTTTTATAAGGATGCGCTACATCAAAGGTGTTATTAGTTCTTGCGCCGGCTTGGGTTTTATGTGTTTTTACAAAGTTAACAAAAACCGATTTATCATGTGTCGTCCAACTTCTTTCTGATTTTAATAACAAAGAAACCATAAAATGACTGATGTAATTTATTTTAGATGACGAGAAGCAAAACGTTCGAATGAATCACTTTGCTAGATCATGAACTTCAGAAAGAATTTTAAAATGTTCTTTTTTTAATATCTCGCAAAATGAAAACTCATTCTGTCTTAATATTTAAGACTATTATTCTTACATATTTCTTTACAAGGAACAATTTCATAAGAACAGACAAAATGCCCGAAGCAAACTTGATCATTATCTCCATATTTTTATATGCTCTTGGCTTTTTGTGTATGTACATACTTTGAACATTGAGGTTTTGATTCAGTATAGCTTGGAGATGTTATAATATGTTTTTATTTTGATTGCTTTTGATTGGAAAAACGTTTTTATCCATAAGAGTATGTTACTTTTTGTTGTCGTTTGTCTGCAAAAGATAACCAATATAACGAACAGGAACAAGCAGCTACACTAGAGGCAAGAATCGATGGCATATTTCAGACACATCGTCGAGTCTCTCTCTCTATATATATTTCTTGCCAAAACTTCAGATATCGACACTTGCACATAATTATACATATATGCACAAGTTAATTCTCAAATTAAAAGCTCATATTTTTTAGATATGATAAAAAGTTGCAGAACAAGGTAAGATATACAATGTTACAAACAGAAGAACGATGAAGTGGTGAGTCAATTGGAAATAATAAACAAAAAAATTTGGCTTTCTCATATCTGCAGCAAAGAAATGCACATAAGGTTGTTGATGATGATCAGTTAAAATCATTAGAAGTGGTGTGTGAACTATATATGCGGTAACGTGATTTAAGTTAGAAGACCAGATATTGTGATGTTGGAGGATTAAATCAAAGTTGAGAAGCAGTAGGTAATTTGAAAAGCGCTCTACGAGGTGATAAGAGTGACAGTGAAAAGGAAAGAAGCTAGAAATATCAAAACTCGAGAGCTAAATCGGTAAAATTACGGAAAATTAGTAATTTCAAGTTTTGGAATTAAGCGACTTTCAGCGTCGAAGGACTTGGTTGGTTGGAGATATGAACTGGTTTAAAAGTCATTAAAGCTCCACTACAGAAAACGTCTGTGCTAGTAATAGAAGGATAAAATTATAGGGAAGGTGCTTGAAAACTAAAGAAAAAGAACCTCGAAGAGTACTTGCATGATCAAGGGCTTGGCTAGCATATAGACCCGTCTCTGCCCGAAGCTATATATAATATTTAAGAAATAAAACATTTTTTCTGTGCCATCATAGCGCTATGAAAACCGAGGCGCACGTTTGGGAGAATTCGAGAGCAGATCTGCTTTATTTCTTTTATAAAATATTTATTCCATTTTCAGGACTCTGAGAAAGAGAATTACAACCGCGTTGTTATTTGTGTTTATTTCATGATCATTTTACAAAATCTCCTTACGAGGACTACTATACTTCATTGGCCTATGAAAACACACCTCTCGGCCAATAGAAACCACTGTACTATCTTAAATATTCTATAAAATATGATAAATAATAAAAAGAATTATAATATAGATAGGAATACTGGTGATAATAACAAAAGTAAAGTTAACTTTAGTAATATAACAGAAATTTAAAAAATTGTTTTCAACTTATAGATTTGTGTAAACTTAGGTTTATGTAAACTTGAGCGAACTGATGGTTATTCACACGCTTACGTTGCGGAGCTGAGCAGCCGGTGTGGAAATTGTAATTATTAAACATTTGTCTTAAAACTGACGTTTTAAAAGTCATGCTTGTCAATGAAATTGCACGGTTTATCAGCTGAAATATATACCTTTGTCAGCCTAACCAATGAAATTCACCTATTTTATCTAAATATGTATAAAAAAGTGGCTTGTATCAAAGTCTTTGTTAATTGTTAAAGAATCCCCTGGATTAGCGAGGAGAAGGAAATTCAGTGGAAAGGTAATTTAAAATGCGATCTTTATACCTAGCAAATTTCTGTACGAGTAACACAATCATAGAGTGTGTTTAAGACGGCTTTTTATTTTACGTACAAACAGTTATAAATACACCCTTTTTATAAGAACAAGTTTATAAGGGCGAGGCTCAAATTGGCCAAACTTTAAGAATTGAGGCTCCGAATACCCATTCATGAAAAGTTTGCGAGGCGCATCATTTAGCAGTGCATTGTCAGTTTGTTTTTACAATTTGAGCTGCTTGAAACATCAGAATTATGAACAATTTAAGGCTGAAATCCCAATAAGATATAAACAATGAGCCGGTTCTTACAAAAAGTGTATATTAGTGACTTTGTTAAAATGCTTTTGGTTTCATTTAATCAAAGTTTAGCAAACTACAACGAAGATTACAATGTTTCTTTGTTTCATGTTGTGTGCATGGTCACAGTTAGGATCTTCTGTTCTAGGTGTGATGAACATTAGTTGGTTGGCAGTTTGCTCATTTACATCTCAAAGCCTTTTGTTGCTTGCACCGTCAACGTCATATTTCAATAGGGAAAAAGAGAACAAAATGTTATAACATGGAAAGACATCAAGTTTCATAATCAGTCAATTCTATTAACTTTGATTTAGGAGGAATTAAAATTTTGGTTACTTTTTTTAAAATGAAGCCTTTCAAAATATTGTATTTATAAAATAGGTTATTATGCATCGTGGCTGTTAGTTAATAAATTAACTGTTTATTCTTTTGCCTCGCGATAAGTGAGTTTATTCTTTTGTCTCACGATAATATTTAGTGACTTATCGTGAGACAAAAGAATAAACAGTTAATTTATAATTAATTATTGTATTTGTTAGACTCTTTTCAGTTGTGCAGAAGTTAAACTACAAAACCAAAGTTACCATGCAGTGCTCCGTTTTTCAGCTCTTTAAAACATTTAAAAATATTTATAATATAGCTAGGACCTTACGCGCGCTCTGATTGGTCGAAAATCTATGTTTTATTTAACAAATAAAGAAGCCTAAGTTGTGTTTTAGACTGTGATAAAACACGATGGCTATTTGAGAACAAGAGGGAAATGTACATTTCCCTCGTGTTCTCAAATGGCCGGAGTGTTTTGTCACGGTCTAAAACACGGTTTAGGCTTACGGTGAGCTGTTTCAGTGTTTGTGTCACACGCGTACGTGTTTGTTGTCGGAGAGCTGTCAAATGTTGCATAGTTTAGTCTTTGTCG
>JAOBRB020054974.1:0-15002 GCA_027575285.2 Zoanthus pulchellus | reverse complement strand
AAACATCTTTCTTTTGTTTAGCAAAGATTGAAATTGTTAACTTAGTGAGTATTCCAGGCATCTTTTAGGGTGGTATGTATGCAAAAGGGTTAAAGGACATAATTGCGAAGACGTACATGTAATACTTATCATGTTGTTTGTTGAGATGACATTCCCAGCATTCTTGAACTGGCTGGGAGCCAACCTATCTTAACAGCATCAGCTGCAGTTATATAGTGTCCTGTGACAAAACTTATTGCAGCATTTTGAATACGTTGAAGACGCTTTACTAAATATAATGGAAGCGGGTCAAATACAATATTGTAATCCATTTTTGATACCACTAAGGACTCGGCAAGATGCTTGCGAAGTTTAAAATCTGTAAAATATTTGATTTTCCGCTATGCCTAAGTGTGCTGTAGCATGAAGATGCAGTCATTTTTACATGTTTATTCCATTGTAAATGTTCACAGAAATGTTCTGCGAATAGTTTTTTCGACTCCACTCTTTTCATCGTATTACTATTACTGGTATCAGTTTCGGTGTTAGTGCTATCTTGACATGTAAGAGGATTGAAAAAACTAGCTACGGCCATGCTTTCGCTTGTAAAACCATTCAGGACCCATGGTAGAAATCTCACTTTGTCTATGTGCAAATACGTAAAATAATATATATCATTAAACCTGGTTTGGTAGTTGGTGTTGCAGATTTATTACCTTTTATAATATAGATAGGACCCTACGCGCGCTCTGATTGGTCAAAAATCTGTTTTATCAGAGTATAAAATACAGAAAAAGCGTGTTTTATTGTTTTTCAGAGCGCGCGTAGGGTCCTATCTATATCATAAAGCAAATAAAGAAGCCTAAACCGTGTTTTTGACTGTGACAAAACACTCCGGCTGTCGTGTTTTATCACAGTCTAAAACACGGCTTAGGCTTCTTTATTTGTTAAATAATAAAAAAGCGCCTTTCGCTGCTCCGCCACCAAATTTTGAGAAAATTTTGATAACAAACGGAGATTTGCGCGTAAATAAACTATCGCCTAGAACATTATTTAGGGAAGCCTTTGCACTCTCTAAAGTGCAAAGTATAGATTTGACTTCGTCTCGTCTTATTCCATTTGATTAGTGTTTTCCATTTGACGTTCAATTTAAAATACTTCTTTTTCCCCATTTGAAATCAGGATTTGCGGGACATTTAGTTAAGGATATACAAAGTCTCATTGGAATTTATAAATCAACATGGCTGCTCAAAAGTTGGATATAAATGTTCAACGTCTCTTGCGACAATGCGAAGCGATGGCTTCAGAGTATAGGAATGAAAAGCCGAATATGAAATGGAGATTAGAGAAGGTTGGTTAATTACTAGTGTTTCCAATAACTAAACTAGTTAATTAATTCTATTAAAGAGGGGAAATTCCCCCAAACAGTTCTCGATACGATACTGATGTATTCAAATCTTCCAACACAAATTTTCTAAAACATGGAAACTAAAAGTTTCTAAGAGAAATTGAGGTACTGGGAGTTGAAGGGAACGTGTTACAATATAAAGCATAATTTTTCGTATTGCCAATTGGGGACTACTTATTTATGCATTGATTTTCTAAGCGTATAACTGTAGTAAAGTTAGTGTCTGGGTAAGGTTTAGTTTGTATGATAATTTAAACAATGGTAGGCTTCAATACGGAAATTTTAACCAATATAATATGAGACATTGAGATAAAGCTAAGAGACCTGAAATAAGGCACCAACCATTTCTTCAAAGTAGAATTAACATATATTACTGAGCACTTTTTAAGATGTTCAAAGCCACAGGTAGCCAAAGCTCTCTAGACTAGTGTTGATTTTCGGTTAATTTACACGATATATATGAGAATTTATATGAACTTAATAAAAATTAAATTTCTTACTTTAAACTTTTAATTAATAAAATGTAATTGAACTCCCATAGGATGTTTATGAATCCCTATATTATAAATTAATGTACCTTGGTTGAGTCTGATAACAATAATAACAACACAACAATAATAATAATAATAATAATATTAATAATATCAATCATTTTTTTTAACTTTCTTTAAACTTATTAATAATATTGTTAACAAACATGCTTCCATTAAAAGTCTTTCAAAACTTTAGATGAAGCAGCTTGGGACTCATGATCATAACCTCAATTACAGTGAAAAACAAACTATAATAATAATAATTATTATTATTATTATTATTATTAATGACTACATTAATAGTAAAAGAATAATAAAACAGTACTAAAAATTTGATAAGTATATAATATCAATAATAGTAATAATAATAGCTAATATAATCAATATTTTCTCATCATATTAGAGTAGAGCATGTTTTTAGGCTAGTAGAAATAAAAGATTAGGGAGTGGGTTGTACCAACTGATATCAGTTATTAATCAATATACAGTATGAAAGTGACACCCCCAAGCCCCTGAAAAAACCTAGAGGGGCAGCCAATGAATTTACAGTCTTCACACACCTGTAACACTACAAGTCTTAGAATACAATTAGTAACCTTAGTTTGTATTTGTTTACTGCACTAAAAAGGGTTATTTGAAAAAAATGGACTCTCAACTTAGCTTAAGAGACAGAAATGCAATACAAACAACTTTTCTGTCTTTCTCTAAGAAAAGTTTCACTTTATACTTCATAATTTTAAAATTGATTTTTGTTCAAAGTCCCTTGAAAAAGAAATACTGACAGAGCAAATGTAGTAAAGAATTTTCATTCTCCTTGATTTAACTTTATGGTTTAGATATTCATATTCATGAGCTTATGAGCATATTTGTAGGATGAAAGAATAAATAAATAAAAATTAACTACATATGTATGATTAATTGCAGCGATAAAACTTTAAGCTTAACCAAATGCTGGAAATCTTCTTTCGTTGATAATATTTTTTAGTTTAAAGTGAGTGCATGTACTTCACTCCTCTTTCAGTCTGTCCCCTATCCAGAATTCTTGCAATGCTGAGTTCTTATTATTAATTATGTTTCTAATGGTCAGGCCGATAAATATACTTGCTGTGTATTTTATAGTTATATTTATAAAAACTTTAAATTTTGTTATTTTCCTTGTAGTATGTTAACACATTACAGTTACAGATGTCAGATTTACAGAAGAAGGAAAGGTTAAGTATATATTAAATTGAATGTATATATGTATTTACATATGCAAAATAGTAATAATAAAAATTCCTGTCATTTGAGTGTCTACAAAATTAAGATCTAATTAAGACCCAAAAATCCAGCAGGTGAGTGATTTTACTTTTTGAGTGTCCCTTCCAACATCACAAGTGCTCTATTTTACCCAAAAGTGAAAGGTATGCTCTAGTGTATTTATTGTATAGCAAAACAAGCGGCAAAAGAAGCAAGTGAAAACCATGGCTTTATTGGCATAATAAAGCATATATATTTGAACCAATCAGAGTGTGCGTTATATCATAGCTATATTATAAAAGATGATAGAGTGCAATTTAGACTTTGTTTGATGAAATGGAAGAAAGAAGTGAGAATTTTCAGAGATAATAAATATAATGCAAGAATAAAGTAAAAGTTTTAACATACTTGATTATGACTCTTAAAAATTGAATTTTACTTAGTGTAATGTCAACACGGTTATCAAACTGACCATACAAATCTTATACTAAATATGTCTCAATCCAGAGTGTGAATTCATCTTGGACTGCCTGTTGGTTATCCTGGTATTAAACAGAGTTTGTGGCTCTCATCTGCGTTAATTAACAATATTCTTGGATTTCATGCATTCTATATAATAGTATTGAAACACAATATAATGAAACAGCTACCATTTTGCAATTGTAACCCTAAACAAATGAAAATATCATGGCCACTATGACATTGATGAGGTGAATGTTAACAATAGAAAGCTAATGTAGTTCACCCCTGAGCTCTTTTGATGATTCAATAACTCATTTCCTGATGTCATGTGTCTTCATTTTTGAATGATAGTGAACCTTGCACAGACACAATGAAGGATTACAGTAAAAGAGTGAAGTTTTTAAGTGAGTTGATTCTAACAGAAAAGAAGGTAAAATGTGTTTATTTAAAATCCTCTCTAAAATAGAACTAGTAATGTACCCCTAAGATCATAGAAATTCTATGAAGTTCTAAGAATGTTGACATACATATATCAAATGTGATCATAGAATGTTCATATACATGTCAAGAGTAACATGGTTACAAAGCCTATCCATGCCTAGTATGTGGGACATTAGGCTGTGTCTATGATCAGACTGGATAACTAAATAAAGTTGTCAGAAGAAGATAAAGTTTAGAGAACCTTGAACATAGATTGAGGAAATGAAACTGAAATGGTTTGGTCATATAAAAAGTAGGGATGAAAATTGCATAGTACTTAATTTGAAGAGCAGTGGAGGTAGAGGTGGAAGGTAGGTGGGCTAAGAAAAGCCATGGAGTTAGGTAGTGGAAGAAGATACGAGGAAGCAACTCATCACGTCCAACCCCAGTTGTGGAAAACTAGCCCTGGACGCTAAAAATGATAATAATGATCATGATGGTGATGGTGATGTTGATGATGATTGGTGATGATGTTGTTGATGTTATATGATATTGATGATGCAGATACCCCAGATTGACAAAAGTATTTTCATTATATTGGAAATTTGGGGGTTCAAAGTTTTCTAAACATTTACAGAGAAACAAGACTAGTTTTGAAAAAAACAGCTAGAGTTCTTGTTAGGACCAAGAATTAATGATTAATCATTGAAAGAGAACTCAAGTGAACCTATAATCCATTGTCTACTTTCCCTTAGCACTGTTATCCAAATCAATAGTAATAATAAGTAGATAATCTGAAATCAACCCCTTAGAAAATTACTCTTTTAGACCTCAGACTTGGAACAGATATACATTGATAGCATTTTCATGAGATTTGGACTTAGGAGTTTAGAAAATTTGAAAATATTTGTCGATTATAATATTCATTTACAGTACCAAAGCAAGTTCTTTCTCTTTTGATAACTTTCCATTTTCCTGTTCAAATTTCCCTTTAGATATCTGACGACGGTACTATCAAAGCAGATCATAATTCCAAACCCAGTGATAAACATCATCTTTTACTCCATTTACTGTTAATATTACTTTACTTTTAATATTTATTATTTCTTTTCATCCGGGCATTCTAGCAATAATAAGAAAGCCATTCTGTTAAGTTCTAGTTCCATCGTTTGTCTAAAAAGTACCTTTCATAGCTCACACCTCTTAACTTATACTGATAATCTTCTCAAACAAGGTTACGATGTTATGTTCATCAAAATCCAAACTTAGCAAGCCATTTAAATCCCCAATCATATTATCAACTTCAAACCTAAAACTTAGATCAAGACTAAAACATCACATTCCTTTTATTCATTTTTCATCCGTGTTTCTAAAAACCTGCAAACAAGTGTTTCCCACTCCACCAATTGTTACCTTTTAATATTCCCAAAATTCCTAAGCAACTTTATTAAAATTATGTCTACCACCAGAAATCTATGATAGACCTCTGATTTTACACCATAATGATGAAAAAATGATTTAATGTTGTCTTGAACACTGATTTAGGTAGCACTTGAATTATCATTAAAAATACTCATATTATAATGAGTACAACTGGGCGTGCCTTGTTGGCAGTGATTATTTCCCCCTTTAAAGTACAGTAGTTTCATTCACAGCTTATCATTGGGGTAAAACAAACATGTTTTACACAATCATTAAGAAAACTGTAAAAATTCAATTCTAGTGTAATATGGCTTGACAGTTATATATACAATGAAAACATTACAACTGCAATCAATATTTTTTCGCCACAACACGATGATAGATAATTTTATTTAATTTTACATAGATTACATTTTAATTTATTTAGTATAAATAGTTTGGTGCGGGTTTGTTGGAATAACAGCAGGAGCTATACTAACCTGCATGGCAACCAGCCAGAGTTTTATTTTCATTAATTACGTTAATGCATGATTGGAATATATAGAGATTATACCCGCTATTGCTGTGGTTTGGTGCTTGTTTTAATAAACTAGCAAAGAAAATGTAGTTTGAAATTATTAGCTTTTGAGAAATCTCTGTTTAGTAGTAAAATGCACAGCATTCTTGTTTATTTTTAACCAATATTTGTTAATACCTCAAAGAAACGTCCAAGTGAAAATGTAACTGTGAATCAAAAGGTGCCAGGGCATCCCAACTCAGCTTCTACATCAGCACTAACATTTCCTGATTCCAAAGACAGTGGACGGGATCTGCATCTCAAGACAAAAGCTCTTGCTGAGCAAGAACAGAGATGTGAACTACTTGGAACGAAAGGTAAGGAATTTTTCCTTCCTAGAAACCGATTCTATCACTTTGAATATTTTTAATGAACGCTCTCTTTTCTTTCAAGCATGATCACTGGTCCTAAAATATCACTTAAAATTATTGATCATTTCAATTGTATTACTTCCAATGTTGTTTATATTGCATTAAATGTTCTCGTTGTAATCTTTTATACATTGGCGAAACTGGCAGCCGTTTAGGTGATTGTATTCGCGAACATATTTATGATGTTCGTAATAACAATTCGACTAAACCAGTTTCCCAACATTTTAATTTGCCTAACCATTCTCTTTCAGATTTTATTGTTTTTGGCTTGTCTTAGGTTAGCGGCGACAACAATTGCCGCAAAACCATAGAGATGCGACTCATTCACCGATTGGGTACACATAATCCCATGCAATGGGATGAATGAACGCTTCACTTTTTCCTAATTTATTCTAATCATGTTAATTTGTCTTCGTTCGTTGTTTTTAATTTCCATTGTTACCTTGTTTTTATTGGCTAGTTTTTCATCTCCCTACCTATATAAACTCTACATTTTCTCTCTTTCTTCCATTTACTCCGACGAAGGACTAACGTCAGTATTTCTTTTTTACGGTGTAGAATTTACATTTTTATTACCAAATTGTTTCTTTTTAGCTGAGCTTTGGAGTCAAAGTTAATTGGAGTAGGTCAGTTTAAGTGGTCTGAATGATGGCACCCACTTATTTTATTGTGATAGACTTTTCCCACTGTTAATGGTGACTGCATTGTCACTTATCTTCCGAAGTCTAAAGGGCATCTAGACTTCATGCAATAGTATTGAAACTTGTAGCCTCTGGTATATCTGTGCATTGCTCTTACCAAACCTGCTATGAGAGCAGACCTGTGTTTCAGAGTCTTTCAGTTGAATTTTTAGAAAATGTTTAATGACGTTATAAGAATCTGATCATATCAACTAAGACACACAGATAGCTCTATATATAGATATTATATACTTTTTTAGATCTAAATATGTAAACAGAATTTTAAGCTATGAATAATGTTTACTAATTTATACTGATAGGAATAATCTTTGCTTGTGATTAGGAGGTGTTGCAAAGTTATATGGAAGTGAGACATGGTGTTTGAGGGAGATTGAGATGGCAGTTTTGAGCAGAACCAAGAGAGGGATGGTGCGAAACTGATGGAGAGAAGGAGGACCGAAGACCTAATGGAGATGCTGGGATTGAAGGAAACAGTGATTCAGATGGCCAAGGCGAATGGAGTGAGATGGTACGGGCATGTGTTAAGGAAGGATGATTGCCATGTTTTGAGGAAGGCATTGGAGTTTGAAGTAAAGGGAAAGAGGAAGCGAGGACGATCGAGGAAGACATGGAGATCGCAGGTGGAGAAGGAGAGTAGGAGTGTTGGTCTGAAGAGGGAGGATGCAGTGAATCGAGCGAGATGGAGAGTGGGAGTGGGAGAGACTGCTGGTAGAGTGGGGTAAATCCGGCTACCCTCGTTTACGGGGATAAAACTGGATTGATGATGATGATGCAGTTTTGATAACTCTACAGTACCACAGATTGTGCTAGCACACAAAATGAGTACCTTATTGTTTAAATGGTTTGATAACTCTACAGTTCCACAGATGATGCTAGCACACAAAATGAGTACCTTATTGTTTAAATGGTTTGATAACTCTACAGTACCACAGATGATGCTAGCACACAAAATGAGTACCTTATTGTTTAAATGGTTTGATAACTCTACAGTTCCACAGATGATGCTAGCACACAAAATGAGTACCTTATTGTTTAAATGGTTTGACAACTCTACAGTTCCACAGATAAAATATGATGCTAGCACACAAAATGAGTATCTTAAGTATTGTTTAAATGGTTTCTTTTCAGGAGATAAAAACGAGACGTCTGAAGTAAGAAACAGAAGGTAATTTTTCTCCGACAATCACACGCTTCTTTGTAAATCGTAAAATTTAAATATTCGAAAGATTATCCTGTGCACATTGATGTGTCTGTCAAATTCTGACCCAGCCTTTATAATTACTGTTATCATCATTGAAACCGGGTTGTCATTTTTGCTCTAAGCTCAATCACGTTACATTATCTTTTAAACAGTGTTCAGAAGATGTCATTCACATCTATTTTGGAGAGTTTTTTTATTCCTCGACATATCTGGGTCATGAGAAATGATATTTGGTCATAACAAATCATGGAAAAGTCATTATAAATTCCATTCCTCATTCACAGTGTGAGCCCTGTAATCCCTGTATAGACCATATGAACCTCACTACCTCATTCACAGTGTGAGCCCTGTAATCCCTGTATAGACCATATGAACCTCACTACCTCATTCACAGTGTGAGCCCTGTAATCCCTGTATAGCCCATATGAACCTCACAACCTAAGGACAGGGGTTCAGGGATAGGAGTTAGATTAATCCCTTCAAGCACTCAACTTCTCCTAACATAACAATCACAAAATAAGACATTTGGTAATAAGAAAATGAGAATTGATCAAACAAAGCAAGCTACTGAAGATTAAAAGTGAAATTCTCTCAAACTTGTCAAAATGAAAAGTATGGGCTCGAGTAGAGAGAAATTAATAATTCAACTGGGACTGAAAAGGGTTAAGATGAGTTGTTTTGCTGCTTAGTGCCTGTAACTTTATCATCATTGTAATAAACACTTTCATTTTGCTATCATCATTTTGTGATTATAAACATCCTCGTTGACCACCATAGTCATTAAATACAAAATTCGTAAAAGCAAAAGAAACAAAAAGTGATTTTATTTCGAAGGTCATTTTGTTACTTGTTAGATACTTGTAACAAGCAGATTGTTGCAGGGGGCTGAAGAAGGAGAATAGACAACGGGGAGATAAAGAAGATGTCGATGCTGTGCTTCATTATCATCAGGAAATGCAGGAGAAAATTGCGGATGAAATGGTTCGCATGGCACAGAGCCTCAAGCATACCTCGCAAATGGCATCAAATATTATCAAAGAGGATAATAAGGTATTATTATTGACCTGTTACCATTAGATTCATAAACGCTGTGCAGACCGTTGTGTCATCCTAATAACTATCATTTTCTAACCTGGAATTGATCGAGTTCATAAATTTGTTCAATCTTTCCTCTGTCGGTTACTAAATTGGAATGAGTTGGTGTCCTTGATAGCGACAATTTAACCTAAATGCTATATATACCGCAGTGGCTTCTTTAGTATAGAGTCAGGTTTGCTGCTAAATTAACCTGGATTGGGTTGGTGTCTTTGATATCGACATTTTAATCTAACTTCTTTACTATGGTCTACATATGCTGCTAATTAACCTGGAATGGGCTTGTGTCCTTTAGATCGACATTTTAATCTAACTGCTACCGGACTTGCTTCTCAACAATGGCAGTTAGCAATATTATATCAAAATAGATCAATAGGGTTTCAAAGAATGAAGCCAGTTGTCTTAAATTAGGACACGGATTAATTATTGATTGCTCATTAAACACACAATTTGCTAATTGTTAAGAAATTTTATATTGATAACTACGTTTTTGCCGTTCAGAATTTAGATGCAGCAAGTCGCCTCGCTGATTCCAATTTGCAGAAGTTAAAGCGAGAGTCAGAAAGAGTTGAGGAACTGAATGAGAGACCTTGTTCACTGTGGGTTTGGTTAATGCTGCTGACTGTCTGTGTGGTTTTCATGATGATGATAACATTCATTAAGATGTTTCCCAAAAAATATTGATAATGTTAGAACCGCATGATCAACACGTTGACCTTAATTCGTTATTTATGCAAATTCGTCTGTGTTCCAAAACGTGATTTGGAACTAAAAAAAATAAGAATTACTATTATATGATAATTTTGAAGTATGTGAAAGATTTGCTTTGTAAAGAAAAGTGGAACTGAAAAAAAAATTAACAAAAGGAAAAGTATTAAATATAAAGAAGCGAGCACAGTCAAGAATAATCATCATATTCATGGCTAGGTATGAGATCCCGTGGCGGATAGACCGACTGGCCCTCATGAAACACGACAATTAAGTGGCCTAAGAACTGAATCAATTCGGCATAAGATAATAGATATCTGAACAGACATAACTACAATGCCGCTGAAAAAAAAATAGCAAAACAGCCACTGTTCATCAGCAGGATGCCCAAATTGTGTGCAACTCTACAATAACGACCAAAGCCGTCCTACCCCACTGAGTAAATAATTTTGCTGTCGATAATGTTAGATAAAATTATTACCACATATGCTATGTTTAAGTATTAGAGCCCAAATTTTTATGACTTTATCGGCGAAACAGATCCGCAGGCGAGTGATTTTACAACGTTTAGAGTGTCTCTCCCAACATCACAAGTAAGTCATAAAAAGTTGTGCTCTAATGCTTTTATGATATAGCAAATCAAGCGGCAAAACAAGCAAGCGAAAACCATGACTTTATCGTTGTAATAAAGCATAGATTTGAACCAATTAGAGCGCGCATTATTATAAATGTGTACACTCGGGTAACTTTTTAATATATGTCATAGTTTTAGAAGGCTAAAAGTGGTGGCAGTGAGTTTTCGAATTTAAGTACTGTTTGATTTGCTGTGTTTGTTCAAGTTTTTAAGAATAGTATATAGCTCCTCACCTATTGGAAAATGTGTTTATCTGAAGCACTCTTATTTTATTTTAAATATGAGGTGTGTAATTTGGCTATAAGTACTCGCCGTAATGTTACTGTCATTTATGCCTGTTTTATGTTTGAGAAAAAAGAAGAAATATCTGTGTCGATATTTTTATTGCATATTTTGAAATAATCCATATAATCCCTATAACAAGTGTCTTGGTAAAATTTACGGTAATTTGATTGGCCTCTAATGATGTTAAATATTGTTATATTCTTCCTCAATAGGTCTCCTTGATTAAAACTTAGCTTGCCCCGTTTGAGAGCTGTGGGAATGACGAGGACAACCTCTTAACACAATTTTTGACATATAAGAGAAAATTATAATCGCCATGCAATTTTTCCAAAATAAAATTGATTATCTCTTACTGACTTCAACTCATATTTACAAAACCACATTTAATAAACAGTTGTACTTGTTCATAGACCACTAAAATGACCGCTCTGTTCAAAGCAGCCATACAGATTTGTCTCATTCTTTAGTGTTTATAATTTAGAATCAGCCTGCATTTCATTAACCGTCTGGTAGTGAATTAGCGTGGATTTTTATGGCATTTTTTATCCACTTGAAAATAACCCCGGAAAGGTCGAAGAGTCGTAATGAGTTATTGTTTCCAAAGCTAGTATTCCTTTTTTTCTCCCACAAACCAACTTGTTGGCAAATTCCAGGTAATATTTTGTTTGATTAATTTGATGTTTGCTATCAAAATAGCCATAAATTTTCTGAAACATTTCTCTAATCGACAGAAATGCTCAAAAAAATTGAGTTCCATCTTTGTAGCATTTCATAAATTTCTTCCCGGAAAGTATAATGTAGGTAAATATTTCCAGGTAGATTTTTGTTATTCAATCATTGTTTACAATAAAAAAAACCCCCTTAAATTGTCTCTAAAAATTTTCCTTAACAAACAGAGAAATTCTATACATCTGAACTAAGGTAAAACCGTTTCCATTTTCAGTATTTCTTTTCTCTTCCCAAAAACTGACCTGTAGGTAAATTCCAGGTTGGGTTCTGTCGACATGGCTTTGGTGGAAGTCGATACCAGACTCCCACGGCACCAATAAACCGCCAATCAAATGTTCTGTCGTAAGGGCAATACCGATAGCTTGGCATCGGGAGAACTTCAATAGGTTTGGGTGGTTCCTTTAGTGTAGTACTAGCTTTCCAGAACGATAACATCTGTGTTGGATATGTACCGTGTATTGCGATGTATTCCTTGCAAATTAAAGGGTTTCCTTGGAAACTATGAACATCTTTTGCTGGTGGATGGTGATGAATACGAAAGTCGTGGAAAATCTCCACGTTTTTCTCGTCGTTAAGCCAAATAGCGACTTGTTGATCACCAAAAGGGTGGCAGAGTAACAAATCCTCTCGAGAAAGGAAGCTTTGGATGAGAGCGTTACTAAGCAACATCCAGCCATCATCCACCCTGGTTGCCTTGCGCTTGCAGTGAATATAGCCTCGTACAAACTTAGACATTGGTCCAAGTGATGATAATTCCTCTAGTAAACTCTCTACACACAAGAAATAATCATCGTCCATTCGCAACAAATACAAAAACTCAAAGTTCCTTATTGCCCATTTCATAACTAATAACAGTCGCATTCCAAACCAAATCCCTTCCGACAATGGAAGAAACTCCATATCATTGTTCAGCTCGTTTTCGCGTTGTAGCTGCTCCAAGGTATTAGTCCTTACATACTTATCTGTAAAAAACTTACAGACTACTTGTTTGTTTGTTTTGCATTTAGACATCCACGTCTGACGGATTGCATTTCGACGTTGAGTTCTTTTTGGTGCACTAACAACGGCGATGATTAAAAGAATTTTTGATTTCTCTGTAACAGGTTTTTGGGCTTTTACGCTTGGTTTCCCTACTATGGCTTTTGTTGGGTTTTTGAAATTTGATGTCATTCCATTTTCTCTGTGCTCGTTCATTAATTTAGAACTTTGTGGTTGTTGCATAAGCAAGTAACTCGCTTTATTTTCTGACTTTGTCGCTATTTGTGCTGTTTTGTTTTGTTTTGTGTTACCCGTTAAAATATTCCGTGAAAGAGTTAAAAGTTGTAGTTTATTACCGACGTCTTTGTAAACTGCGTTTGTTTCAGTAGCTTTTTTCTTGAGCTCTTGAATTGCTGCGTTAGAAACTGTAGTTAAAACCTGCTCATGTCCCACGTGGCTTACAGCTCTAAACCGTTCCTGATTTGCCACAAACGTCTGTCTTGATACAAGTTGAAAGTGCCTCATTTCTTTTTTCGCTTTTTTACTTTCTTTGATTGTTAATGTTGATAGAAGAAAAAAAAACATTGAAATAACAAGGCTAACTGTTAAACAGTTTATAGACGAGAGCCTCAGCTTCATTTTATTTCCAACCAGCAAGATAAGTAATCTGTTGCTTTTGCAGATGTAGATTTACAAGAACTGTTTAAAATAGATATCAATGTTTTTGTTTGCTTTTTATCCGGGTTAGCATTGCTTGGAAAGGCTATATTTAAATTCCTTCCTTCTAGTGTCAGATGATGTTGCTAAATAAAAGTCCGTTTTAATCTCGTGTAGTTTCATGGGCCTTGCTCCATGACGGAATTAAAATTAAATTTTATTCACCTTGGAAATATCTTAAACGTGTTTGTTATGGCAACTCGCAAACCAAACAAAGCTAACCATTTGTATGGATACTAATAATTTTGAAAATTTACAGCCAAAGAAAGAAATATTTTCCCTGTTGTTTGTCAAGGTCCATCTTCTAGTCCTGTTGTGTAACTTTTGTTTTGTAGACAAGAATATTCTACAAATGCTCACGAAATTTAGGTTTCATAAGCAACATCCGTAAAACTTTCAAACTTATGAGGAAAGTTTGAATGATTCCATATTCAAGTAACGTAGACAAGCTTTTAGTTGTCGTTCAATTGAAAGGAAGCTATTGACTTTCTTGTCCTGCTATTGTATATTTTAGTTTAGCAGTTTAATGCATGGTGACGCATTGATATCTACCACAGTTTGGTTTCCCAGCAAGAAAATACAATTGCCAAAGTTACAACTTTGAAAAAGATTAATGTGAGACTAATTAATTAATCAGTGAGATTTTTAGTGCTTGTTTGAGGGTAAAAGAAAAACTTTACAGTGGATTAACTAAGCTTTTCAATTGAAAACTTAAAAAAAACGGGAAGACGCCGTTAGTTTTTAGCAGCCGTGAAAAAGTTTTAAATTAACTTTCAACTTTAAAAAATTGCTTGTTTCAGTATTTACCGCTTCTTTATTTTTTCCTTAGTGGTTAAATTATGCTGTAACTTGGTTAAAACTGTTATTAAATTTTTGTTACAAATTATACTGTTACTGCGACGACCGGTTTCACCACAGGCAACCCCAGCTAAAGTTGTGTAAAGTTTGAAATTATTATGACGGCCGGTTATAAGCCTTTGTATGGGAAAATATTTTTTAACAATAAATTGAAAACTTAAATTGCTTTAAAAATAACAGAAATAAAATATTTTTACCTCGATTATGTGTTTTTTGTCAGTGCATTTGTAGCACCTGGAGATAATTAACGAAGGTTTTCGGGTCGACGTTTCTTCGTATTTTAATTTTAAAATGATGAGGTAAGGGCTGGAAACTCGATTTCAGAACCGACTCCATATACGAAGCGAAATATTTTCAGATCTGAACGTTCAGTCGATCGCCATAAATTTTTGTCAACACATCGGTAGATAAATTATACCCTAGCCAATGATTTACTTCGTATATCACATCAAGATTTTTAAGATGCTCAAATTGAACTTTCTTTGCGATCGGTTGTACACCATTTGGATCTTGCGGATTCGTTGACCCGTCTTCTGGGTTACCAGAACTGATGCAATCACAGGCAACCCAAGCTTAAAGTTAGTTTATTGACTGAATTTTAAAATATAGTGGTTTGCGTGGGTATGAGATAAATAGAGAATACTACATGGAAAGTGCGCGCGTACGGTTTTTATTCACGAGTGGTGAAGTATCATAAAACGAACGA